>WBNM01018139.1:5760-64597 GCA_013399055.1 Ramphastos sulfuratus | reverse complement strand
CCCTGATGCACCCTCATGCCCCTGAGGAGCCCTCATGCCCCTGGGGAATGCTCATGCCCTGATGTACCCTCATACCCCTGGGGAATGCTCATGCCCCTGATGTGCCCTCATGCCCCTGGGGAATGCTCCTTGTCCTGCTGCAGGCCATTTCTCAGTGCACCCCAGGCTCTGCATCCTCCATTGGAGTTTGCTCCCCATGTCCAGCAAAGTGAGTAAGAGCAGAGAGCAGACCTTTGGCCCAGCACCTCTAAGAACAGGTCTGGATGCCTGAGTTAGAACTGTGAAGCTCCTGAAGGCCTCTTGCTGGTTGTCACCTCTGGCTGCTTGTTCTGTTCCTGTGGAAACCTCCAAACCTCACCAAACTGGCTGAGATAAATATTGATCCATTGCCATGGAATTGTGCCTGAACACAGAAGGGTCACAGAGCCACAGCATGGCAGGGCCTGGGAGTGAGCTCTGGAGACCATCACAGCAGGGTCACCCGGGGCAGATGGCACAGGAGCACAACCTGCTAAGCTTGGAAAGTCTCCAGAGAAGGAGACTGCAGCACCTCCCTGGACAGCCTGCTCCAGGGCTCCTGCACCCTCACCATAAAGGTTCTCCTCATGTGGAGATGGTTCCAGCTCCTGGGCTCCAGCCTGAACCTGTTGTCCCTGGTCCTGTCCCTGGGCACCACGGAGCAGACCCTGGCCCCTTCAGCTTTCTTCCCACTCTCTCTTTCCTGCTCAGCATTCCCAGCACCTGCCTGACCTGGGGGAAGTTTTCCTTCCAGAATGTCACTAAGACCTCGTGCCTGGACCCAGTCACTCAAACAATACAGCACCCCAGAGGAGTATTCCATGGATGCTGTCACCATCTCTTAGAGAAGGCCTGCATGGATTCATGGATTCATGGATTCACAGGATGGGTTGGGTTGGAAGGGACCTTGAAGCTTATCCAGTTCCAACTCCCTGCCATGAGCAGGGACAGCTCCCACTAGAACAGGCTGCTCAAAGCCTCCTCCAACCTGAACACCTCTGTGGTGTAAACTTCCTTTGGCAGTGAGCACCACTGCCAATTCCTCAGTCATCAAAATCTCTATCTCAGGTGTTGGGGTTTTCCTTCTTTTTTCCACTTGTGGTTTGCAAAGTCAGGTGGGAAAAAATTCAGGTAAGGGAGAGACCTGTGAAGAAGTAGAAAGTCCCTGAAATTAACAGCACAAAGGAGAACATCAAAGTCATTTTGTACCGTACTGCAAAGAAGGAAAAAAGCCCCAGAGCCTATTGTGCTGCAAGGGCAGGGGAGGACAGCAGCAATGTTGGGCATGGCAAAGCCACCTGAGAAGTCAGGAGTGAACAAATCAATCTCTGCACAGCACTGCCTCCCTGCCCTGCTCTCCAGCAGCCTTCAGAGCTCCAAACACCCTGACACCAGTTCTGACTGCGACACAAGTGTCTGCACAGAGCTGCTCTCTGTACCCTGCCCAGCTTTGCCCAGGTGCTCGTTCCTTGTGGCTCAGCACACTTAGGAGCAATTCTCTCACCCTTGGGGCTGGAGGAGCTGCTCCTGCAGCCACCTTTTGCTGGCCAAAAGTCATGGTGAGGTTTGTCCTGCTCTGGGCTGCCTGTGGAATCAGCTTCGGTGTCATTAGTGATTGGAACAGCATCAACCTCTGTGGCTCAGGAAAAGCTCAGTGGAAGGAAGGGCCCCAGGCAGCCTCCTCTGCTCTTCCAGCAGCTCTGTGGCAGGAAGGAAATAGGCTCAGGAGTGCAGGGTCTGGAGAACAAGTTCTGTACCAGGAGGGTGCTGGAGCACTGCAGCAGATTGCCAGGGAGGTGGTTGAGGTCTCCTCCCTGGAGATATTCAAGGTGAGGCTGGACGAGGCTCTGAGCAACCTGCTCAAGTGGAGGATGTCCCTGCTGAGTGCAGGGGTTGGACTGGGTGAGCTCTGGAGGTCCCTTCCAGCCCAAACCATTCTATGGAGCTATGATTCTATTAGCAGGTCTTGTGAGGAGCTGCAGGGGGAACTGGGGGTATTTAGTCTGGAGATAAAGAGCCTGAGGGGAGACCTCATTGCTGCCTGGAAGGAGGTTGGGGCGAGGTGGGGGTTGGTCTCTTCTCCCTAGTACCAGGTGACAGAAGGATAGGCAATGGCCTGGTGGCCACGAGAGCAATGCCAGAGCCTGCTGCTGGTCTGGCTGGACACACCTCAGTGCCTGGGGCAGGGGCCAGCAGCCAGCACTGCTCAGGAGGTCAGTCTCATCCTGGGCCCCATCAAAAGCATGGCCAGAGGCACACAGGGCACTGCCATTCTGCTCTGCAAGGGCTGAGGGGTGGAGGGCAAGGGCCTGGGGCTGGGCTGCTCTCGTTAGTGTCCAGTGCTAGGACAAGGGGCAGCAAGCACAAAGTAAGCACAGGAGGCTTCACTCGTGCTTAGGGACAGTCTTTGCTGTGAGGCTGGCAGAGCCCTGGAGCAGGCTGCCCAGAGAGGCTGTGGAGTCTCCTCTGGAGACCTTCAGAACCCACCTGGATGTGCTCCTGTGCAAGCTGCTCTCGGTGACGCTGCCGCACGGGGCTGGGCTAGACGGTGGTGGACTCGATGGTCGTAGAGGTCTCTACAGCCAGCACAGTTCTGTGATCCTGTGGTCTGCAGAGGTCCCCTGCAGCCTCCCCAGGCTGTCACTGTGCAGGGTATTACCACAGGCTCTAAGGACATGACCATTTCCTCCAGCACATGGGTTGGGCTTCAGCCCTGCCTGCTCCACTGGGTGGAAGCACTCCACAAAAGACTGAGGTAGAGAAGATAGAATCAGGGAAGGTTGCACAGAGGTAAACGTGGAGCCATGCTCAGAAAGCAGCTGAAGTGTTTGGACCTTTTGGAAGTAGAATCTCCATCAGTGTTTAAGGGAAATTGGCAGCAGTGCTGCTTTTCCTCCTAAACAAGTCTAATTTTTCCCCAACATCAAAGAAATTGGAGCTGAGTTACACCTGATTGAATCAATAGCAAGTGTCCAGCTTGATTTACTTGGTGAGCTAAAGCCAAAGAAGTCCTCCAGTGTTCAGGTCACCACACAGCTCCTGCACCTAAAGGAAACCAATTCTGTAAAGCAGACAACAAAGCAACATTTTGCTACCTGTTTTGGGGGGGNAAAGAATCAGAGAATCCCAGAATGGCTCAGGCTGGAAGGGACCTCAGAGCTCATCCCCTCCAACCTCCCCACCACTCATCTGCTCTGGGTGATGCTGCTCTGGCAGGGGCTGGACCAGATGAGCTTTCAAGGTCCCTTCCAGCCCCTGACATTCTGTGATTCTATGCCCAGGGACACCTCTCAGCCAGACTCAGCTGCTCAAGGCCTCATCCAGCCTGGCCTTGAACACCCCCAGGCAGGAGGCAGCCACAGCCTCCCTGGGCAGCCTGTGCCAGGCTCTCAGCACCCTCACACTGCACAACTTCCTCAGCTCCAGTCTCAACCTGCCCTCTCAAGCTTAATTTTGAATACCATGATCCAGCATCCCCTGGGAGCTCAGAAAGCCAGGACTGCTTAAGGAAAAACTCAGTTTAGGACTAGGATCTTGAAGATCTCTCTGACAGGGAAGTTCCTTGTATGGCCTAGAGAAATAAAAGCAAAGCAAAAGCAGCAGCAAGCTGCAGATGAAGCAGGTGCCCTCACTTCCCTAGGAGAAATGGCATCCTCAAGCTTTCAGGCACCACAGGTCCCCAGAGGTTGCTGCACAGCAATCTTTGCTGCCATGGGTTGGGCTGTGAGGAGGTGAGAATGGAGTGGTTAAGAGGTGAGCAAGAGTCCTGTGCCCTTAACACAGCCACCTTGGAGTGGAGTCCTCCAGTGCCGCCTTAGGACTTCTTCCTACCAGCAGCTGTGGACATACTTAGGCTCCTGAGCACCTCTGTCTAAGTGGCTACAAAAGAGGCTGTGTTGAGAGAGGAATTAGAAGAAGGGAAGATGAAAAGCTGATGAAGCATGCCTGGCCCAAGGGGTGGAGCAGGTTTGTGTGGCATGGCAGAGGTGCCAGCCGTGTGGTGCTGGATGCTGTGAGCATTGCTTAGCTGAGAGGCATCATCACCTGTGTGGCTGCAAGGGCTCCCCAGACTCTACTGCTGCCTCACAGGAGAGCTGTGGGCTGCAGAGACTGAGATTTCCTTCCCTGAGCGTTCTCCTCTGCATCTCAAAGCAATAGAATCATTTAACCATAGAATCATAGAATGGGAAGGTTGGAAGGAGACCTCAAAGCTCATCCAGTTCCAAGCCCCTGCCATAGGCAGGGACACCTCCCACTAGTACAGCTCACTCAATGCCTCATCCAGCCTGGCCTTGAACACCTCCAGAGGGGTTGTGGAGCCCAGAAGACCTCCCTGGGCAACCTGTGCCAGTGTCTCACCACCCTCACTGCAAACAGCTTCCTCCTAACGTCCACTTTCAATCTCCCCTCTGCCAGTTCAAACCCATTGCCCCTTGTCCTGGCAGTGCAAGCCCTTGTCAATAATTAATTAATGAGGAGACTAACAGAGGATTTGGTGCCTGTTCTGAAGCTGCCAGCACTTGAGGTGTGCCTGTGGATGGCTGGGAAAGCAGGGCCAAAGTAGGGCTAGAGAAATTCTTTAGCCTCCATTGGTTTCTCTGGAGTGGGAGCAGGTGGCTGGCATCCCCCAGCAGACTCTGCTGCCATTCAGAGCTGGGCAGAGGAGGAGTTCCACAGGGCCCTGAGGCTTGTGCTGCAGGGTCTAGCTGCAGACCTGTACCCAGTGGTGTTTGCCATCGGGCAGGACTGGGTCCTGCCTTGTCCCACATCTTCATCAATGACAGAGTCCCCTCGGGCAGGCTGCTGCTGGTGCCCAGCCCGGGAAGTGCCTGCAGGCTCTCAGCAGCTCTCAGCCAGCACAGCTGACCCCAGCTGGCTCCAGCTGTGTCCCAGCTCATCAGCGTCACCCTCAGTACAAAGAGGGAAGGAAGGTTGAGGGAAGAGAAGCTTCCTGCTAGAGCCTCCTGCTTGGACTGCTCCTTGGTTTGCTCCTTTTCCATCTGCTGCTCCTGAGGATGTTCTCCTGACTGCTGTGAGTGCTGCCCTTGGCTGGGCTGCGAGTCACTTTGCATCCCTTGAGTCGAGGTTGGCATTAGATGGGCATTGGACTGGCATGAACTTGGCTGTTCTGTTCAGTCTGTTGCACCCTGTGGCTCTGCTCCTGATTCCCTTCTCTGCCATTGGGTGATTCTGTCCCTTTGCTCTGCTGAGATCTCGCCTGCAGTGCTGAGTCTGGCTCTGGGGACCCCAACACAAGAGAGGTGTGGACCTGATGGAGAGGATCCTGAGGAGGCCACCAAGATGCTCAGAGGCTGCAGAACCTCCTCTGTGAGGACAGGCTGGGACAGTTGTGGCAGTTCAGCCTGGAGAAGAGAAGGATCTGGGGAGATCTCAGAGCAGCCTGCCAGTGCCTGAAGGGGCTGCAGGAGGGCTGGGAAGGGACTTCTGGCAAGGACTTGTAATGATGGGGATGAGAGGGAGTGAATTGAAACTGGAGCAGGGCAGAGTTAGGTTGGACATTAGGTAGGAGTTCTGCTCAGTGGGGTGGGGAGAGACTGGCACAGGCTGCCCAGGGAGGTGGTTCAGGCCTCATCCTGGAGACATTCAAGGTCAGGCTTGGTGTGTCCCTGCTGACTGCTGGGGGGTTGGGCAGGATGGCCTTTGAGGGTCCCTTCTAACCCAGTGCCATCTGTCAGTGTGTGGTAGAGCAACTGCTGGAGTTCAGCTGAATGCAGACCCCCCAGATCTGCCCTTCCTCTCATTGCCTCTTTGTTATTTTCTGGAGAGAAAAAAAAAAGTCATCTTTTTAAACTTCTGAGCACTGTGTTAATGCTTTGATATTATTAAACCTGTCAGAGCCCAAACGCTGACACTGGCTTTGTTTTCCAGCCCTGAGAGCAGGGATTCCATGACCTCACAAGGGATGTTAGGACAAGTAAACATTTATCACTTGGGCAAACCACACAGATCAATAAAAATCCTTCCAGCAGAATAAAATCCACCTGTGGCTAGGCTGGGTTTTAAGCAAAGCAAATTTTTCCTCTCCAGGATTGGAAATTAAGCAGAATGCTGAATTCCTTTTTATTTTTCTCTTTCTACCAAGGCTGGGGCTAAACCATGGCCCTCAGCACCACAGCTCTGAAACACCTCCCTGGGCAGCCTGTGCCAGCCTGGGAGAACCCTTTCAGCCAAGAGCCTAAGCCTCCCCTGGTGCAGGCTGAGGCCATTCCTTCTCCTCCTCCCTGCCCAGGAGCCCATTTCCCCTCAAGCATCCCAGCCAGTGTCCGTGCCATGAGGTACCTGCCAATGGCTCCCTCTCAAGTCCCGTGTCCAGCTCTGCCTTTCATTTCCTGCACCTGCTGATTGGATTTCTCTGCTGGGTTCCAGAGCTGACCTCTTACCCTGCACTCTGTTCCTGTTGGGATTGCAGACAGAACCAGCTTGCCACCACCAGCTCACAGTCAAGATGGAGCCTTTAAAGTGTGTCCTTTAAAGGGTGTTAGAAGATTTTGTTGTAAGCTAATGGAATGTGAAATACTCAGAGAGTGACCCAAAGCTACAACCAATGAGTGTGTCACTAATTAATTACTGAATCTGTTTTACCCTGCCTCATGGATTGTGTGGTGTAAAACACGACAGGCTCAGCTGAGCAGAGAGCTGATTAGCTGGCAAATGAGCCTCTGGTTAGGCTGCAAATGCTCCTAGGGCCTCTGCTGCAGGAGGCAAATGGAAATCTGGGTGATTGATGGACTTAGTGAAGGCTTCCAAAGCTGCAGCTTTCTGGGTCTTGGAAATCTTCCTCTAAGTTGAGTGGTGGCACTGAGTTGGGTGGGAGGGCTCTGCAAAGAGCCAGGCTGGGTCGGTATTGATTCTGTGGTAGGCTGAGGTCAGCCCTAGGAGGGTTAACAAAGCCAGCTTCTGGGTCCTGACCTTGGGGCACAAGGACCCCACGTGGGCTGCAGGAGGTGGGCTGGAGTAGATGACCTCTGAGGTCCCCTCTGAGCTGAGCCCCTCTCTGATTCCATGGCTTCCCTCCTGGATACAACTCACCACCTGCAGAAGTGTTTGCTGGAGCAATTTCTTCCACTTCTTTTCCCCTTGCTTAACTTTCCTCATGTGAGCATCCTTGGCTCTGAGCTGCCCAGTGCCAGGCAGAGCTCTCTGGAGGCAGCCTCATGCATCCTTCTTGCTCACTGCTCCCCCACAGACCTCAGAGGCACTGTGCAGCACACAGCAGAAGCCACAGACCTTGCTGGCTGAAGGAACTTCCACAGTCCAAGCCAAGCAGAGCAGAGCTGCTGAGCAGGCTCCAGCTCACACTTGCCCCTGCAGAGGGGAGAAGCCCTCAGACAGCAATTGTGCTCTGGAACCATGGAGCAGGAGCTGCCACTCAGAGAGTGGAGTTAGCCTTCAGTGTCTCCTGACACATCTCCTGACACCTCCTCTGGCCCTGCACATCCAAGGTGTCTAAGCTGTGCAGCTCATCACTGACCCCTTTGCTCATCCTCTTTGCTGCTTTCTTCTTAGCAGTGGCACCTTTCAAGCGGGAGCCAAGGCAGAAAGCCTCTCCCTGCACCCTCTGCCTCTAAGCCTGATACTGTAGCAAGGCTGAAGGGAAGTTTTGTCTAGGTTGGGCTCACTAAACTCAAGGAAAGCAGCAGCTTTGCTTGGCTGCATTGTCTGCTTCATTCTCAGGTGTGATTTGCAGGTGCCATGACCCCAGCTCGAGCACATGCTGCATCCTGTCACCAGTTAGCAGCCTTAGCATCTGCAGTTCGGAACCAGACCTGGTTTCTGGGGCGTTTAGTAGCCAGCTGAGGAGCTGCACTGCAGCTGAGCCTCCAGTTCAGCAGATTTTGCCTGTTGGAAGGTTTCCATGATATTTAGCTGCCCACATTAATTGCAGTTTATGAGTTCTCTGCTCCTGCAAGTTCCTGATGAGTCCTTGTCCTGCAAGTTCCTCCTGAATCCTCATCCTGCAAATCCAGTGAAAACTTCAGGGAACAGAATCATCACAGAATGGTTTGGGTTGGAGGGGGCCTCCAAAGCTCATCCAGTCCAAGCCCTTGCACTCAGCAGGGACATCCTCCACTAGAGCAGGTTGCCCACAGCCCTGTCCAGCCTCACCTTGGGTATCTCCATGGATAGAGCCTTAACCACCTCCCTGGGCAGCCCGTGGCAGTGCTCCAGCAGCCTCCTGCTGCAGGACTTGTTACAGAATCACAGAATTAGCCAGGCTGGGGAAGACCTTTGAGATCACCAAGTCCAACCTGTTACCTAACACCATCTAATCAACTACTCTGTTCCTCACAGCCAATCTCAACCTGCCCTTCTCTCCTTTCAAACCATTGCCCTCATCCTGTCCCTGCAGTCCTTTGCAAACAGTCCCTCTGCAGCCTTCTTGTAGCCTCTTCAGGCACTGGCAGGCAGCTCTAAGGTCCCCCTGAAGCCTTCTCTTCTCCAGGCTGAGCAACCTCAGCTCCCCCAGCCTGTCCCCAGAGCAGAGGAGCTGCAGCCCCCCAGTCACCTGCTGCTACAAAGCCAGGCACATGCACATGGCTGTGGTTTGGGAGGGGTTGGAACACCAGTTGCAGAAGTGTTTGTGTGTGAACAACAAACAATCTGGTGCTTAGCAAATGCCTCCTTGGAGGGAACAATGGCCGTGGCCAGGAGAGGATCCCGTGGGGGCTGCAACTGTTCCATCTCAGGCAGCTTTCTGTATTGCAATCACACCAGTTCAGGCTGAAATGCCATAATTGCAGGCTGTCAGACCATGATTGAAGGTATTTGTGTTCATAATTATGCAATTTGGCAGAAGTGTGGTTAGAAAATGAGTTCCCAGCAAGATTTTATTTTTCTCCTGTTTTGTTTGGGGTTTTTTTCCCCTGAAAAATAATAAATGTTTTGTAATTAAGAGGTGGAGGCAAACATTTGATCTTTCAATCTGCTAATGTCTGGCTGTAAATCAACAACATATTTAACTTCTGTGCATTTGGAACACTCAAAAGGTTGTGGTCTGAGGCACAGGGAAAAAAAAGTCAAAGGCAATAACTGATGATACAAGGACTAATGGAGACTAAATGCAAGCTGCAGGAGTTTCAACGAGGCACAGTGCAAGGTCCTGCAGCTGGGTCGGGCCAGCCCCAGGCACCAGTGCAGAGTGGGCTGAGAGCAGCTCTGAAGGAAGAGCCTTGGGGGTGTTGGGTGCTGAGCAGCTCCCCAGGAGCCAGCAGTGCCCTCCTGCAGCCCTAAGGCAGCTGTGTGCTGGCTGTAGCCAGAGGAGTGTGGGCAGAGGGCAGGAGTGGGCATTGTGCCCCTTGGCTCTGCTCTGCTCAGACCTCACCTCCAGTCCTGCCTCCAGCTCTGCTGTCCCCAGCAGAAGGAGGACACAGAGCTGTGGAGTGAGGCCAGAGGAGGCCACAAAGATGCTGCTAGGACTGGAGCAGCTCTGCAAATGGGTAGATGAGATGAGATGAGATGAGATGAGATGAGATGAGATGAGATGAGATGAGATGAGATGAGATGAGATGAGATGAGAAGAAATGGTCTGAAGTTGCACCAAAAGGGATTCAGGTTGGATTCAGGACCAATGTCTTCCCCTCAAGGGCTCTCAGGGGTTGGAGCAGGCTGCCCAGGGAGGAAGAGTCCCCAGCCCTGGAGGTCTGCCAAAGCTGTGTAGATGTGACACTGAGGGATGTGGTCTAGTGGCAGTGGCTCAGCAGTAGGTAGTGGGAGTGTGAGCTCTGGGTGAGTGCTTGGACCTCAAAGGTCCCTTCCAACCTCCTCACTTGTTGCCCAGGGAGGCTGTGGATGAGCAAGGCCAGGCTGGATGAAACAAGGAATTCTTGGCAATGAGGGTGGTGAGACACTGGCACGGGTTGCCAGGGAGGTGTTCCAGGCCAGGCTGGGCCTTGAGCACCCTTGGCTGGTGGGAGCTGTCCCTGCCCATGGCAGGGATTGGCACTGGATGGTCTTGAACCCCTCCAACCCAAACCTCTCTACAAATCTCAAAGGTCTCTTCCAGCCTCATCAGTTCTATCACTCTGTGTTGTGCAGATGATTCAGCTCACAGCACTGCAATTTTCTTTCCCCTGTACATCATTTTCTGATTTTTCTTGCTCGGAAGGAAATGTTTCAGTGGGATGTGAGGGTGATCAGGAGAACCTGAAATTCTGCTCATCAATCTCTCCAAATATCACCTCCAAATATTCACACAAGCAGCAATTAAGTGTCCTAATGGCACATTACTCCCAGATTAAATGAACTGTTCCCTAATAGCCATTCAGGTTTTCCCATGAATTATCCCCCCCAGCCCCCAACCAAATCGATTTCATTATTCTGCTTTTGATTCCTTTTCTCCTTTCCTCTTCCTCAGAGTGCCAAATTAATTACAGATGTAAAGGATAATTGGATGTGCCAACAATTTTCCTTTCCATTTTCAAATGTACATTAAATTTGCTTTCATCTCAGCCCTACAGCACACAGGAACAAGTTTTCTGTCAGGCAAGCTCCTGGTAAAACTTCTGCTGCCTTTAATGACAGCAAGATCAGGTCTGCACCATGTGTGCAGCCAGCACACAGTGACTGCATCATCTGACCAAAAGTTCCTTTGGGGCACACAGCTAAGGGCACACATTAAAATGGTAACTGGGAGAATCACAGCCCCATGGAATTGCTTGGGTTGGAAAAGTCCTCTAAGGTCACCCAGCCCAGCAGCAACTCAGCCCCAGCATGGCCACTGAACCCTGCCCCAGGGGCCATGGGCACACCTGGCTGCAACACTCCAGCCATGGGCACTCCACCCCCTCCCGGGGCAGCCTCTGCCAGTCCCTGACTACTCTGGCACCAAAGACATTTTTATTTCTCTCCAACCTAACCCTGCCCTGGCACCATCCCAGGCCATTTCCTCTCTCTCTCCTGAGAGCAGGCAGCAGAGCCCCAGCCCAGCTGCCTGCAGCCTCCTCCCAGGGAGCTGCAGAGAGCAATGAGCTCTGCCCTCAGCCTCCTCTGCTCCACACTGAGCACCTCCAGCTCCCTCAGCTGCCCCTCCCCAGCACTGTGCTCCAGACCTTTCCTCAGCTTTGTGCCCTTCTCTGGACCTGCTCCAGCCCCTCAGTGTCCTTCTGGCAGTGAGGGCCCAGAACTGAACCCAGAACTTGGCCTCAGCAGTGCCCAGCCCAGGGGCACAATCCCTGCCCTGCTTCTGCTGCCCACAGCAGTGCTGACCCAGCCCAGGCTGCTGGTGGCCTCCTTGGCCACCTGGGCTCAGCAGTGATTCTTGTGCTACATCTCACTTCTAACCTGCATGCCAGGCTGTGCAGATGCCAGCTGAGGTTTTGGAGCTGGATATTTCTGTAGCAAATAGAAATCAGCATGGGGATCACACAAGCTGGAATGCTGCGAGGGGAGGGGGGAAGGGATTTGGAGCTCCTGTATTTATTGTATTCAGACGTGGCTTTGAAATGGAGATGTCACATCTGGTATTGCCTCACCTGCATCGCAGCCTGGCCTGGCCCTGTTGTTTGGCCTGCAGGCAAAGCCACAGCAGGGGCTGAGCTAACAAAAGGAGTGGACAGGCTGCTGCCCTGCCCCAGGGATTAGTCTGTCACACAACAGCTTCCAGAGCCTGCTTGCTTTTAGAACCTTTATCCAAAAAACTTTTCCTCCAGAGGCCTTTGCATCAAAAAAGAACCCTAAGCCTGCAAGGAGCAAAATGGAGCAACAAGAGAACTTGCCTGAAGCTGCACCAAGGGAGGGCTGGGTTGGAGAGAGGGGAAAATTTCTTTGCTGCAAGAGTGCTGCACAGGCTGCCCAGGGAGGTGGTGGAGCCCCCAGGCCTGGAGGTGTTGAAGAGATGTTTGGGTGAGATGCTCAGGGACAGAACCTAAGAGTTCTGTTCAGGGAGAGTTTGGGTTATGGTTGGACTTGATCAGGGTGATGAAGCTGGGCAAGGGTCTGGAGAATAGGGCTGGGGAGGGGCAGCTGAGGGAGCAGAGGAGGCTGAGGGCAGAGCTCATTGCTGTCTGCAGCTCCTTGAGAGGAGGCTGCAGGAGCTGGGGTTGGGCTCTGCTGCCTAGTAAGGACTTACAAGGTGACAAGAAATGGCCTCACGTTGCCCCAGGGGAGGTCTGTGTTGGACATCAGAAGAAGCTTCTTGCCTGAAAGGGTTCTGCCAGCCTGGCACAGACTGCCCAGGGAGGTGCCTGCATCCCCATGCCTGGAGGCAGAGCTGTGGTGCTGAGGGCCATGGCTCAGCCCCAGCCTGGCAGAGTCAGAGACTGGTTGGGCTGGAGGAGCTGGAAGGGCTTTTGGAGCCTGAATGATTTCATGATTCTGAGATGCAAATCTTTCCTGCTGTCAGACATGTCACACTGCACAGTGTGCCCAGCTTCTCTGCTTGCCTGCTTCTTCACAGTGTGGTTTGTGACCTGTCCAGCCTCACCTTGCCTTTCTCTAGGGGTGGGCCTCAGCCACCTCCCTGGTAACCTGTTGCAGTGTTGCAGCAGCCTCCTGATGCAGAACTTGTTCCTCACATCCAGTCTCAGTCTGCTCTGCTCTGGTTTGACAGGCTCAGATCAGTGCATTTTCCATAGGGCTCTTCCCACCTCTTCTTTCCAGTGTTCCATGTTCCCCCTGAGCTCTTAGCACTGTACCTGTTGAAAGAGTTACAGATTGATTCCCAGGTTGCTCTGGGTTGGAAGGGACCCTCACAGTTCACCTTGTCCACCCCCCCTGCACTCAGCAGGGACACCTCCAACCAGATCAGGCTGTCCAGAGCCACATCAAATCTGATCCTGAATGGCTCCAGGGATGAGGCCTCAACCAGCTCCCTGGGCAGCCTGTGCCAGCCCTCCCCACTCCCATTGTGCAGAGCTTCCTCCTGATGTCCACAGTCCCAGACTGAGCCCTGCAGCTGCAAGCAGCAGGAGGTGTGGCTGTGTTAGAGCCCAGAATGCTCTGCTTGGTCCTTGCTCTCCTTGCTGCCTTTGCCCCTGTGCTGACAGAGGCTCTCTGAGCCATGCCCTCTGAGAGCCCCAAGCCTGCAGTGTCACAGGTGAGTAATGTAAGGAGAAAACCCAACCCCAACAGCCTTTAGTGGAGCTGAGTTTGGTTTCCATTTTCGTTTTCTTGCTGCTGTAGATCATTGATAACTACTTGGAGCAGTAGGTGCTGTGCTACCCTCACACCAGGGTGAGGGCAGACTCAAGCACAAAGACCTTGCAGAGGATTCTCATCACCTCCTGGACACGGAGCCCTGCTCCAGCCTCTGCCATTTGCAGCCATTAAGTAGCTGCTGGGATATTTTCTCCCTCCTAGCAGGAGCATTAACCTGGTGTCCTGGAGCCATTCCAACACAAGTGGTTACACTCTGCCAGTAAATCCCTCTGCTTTTGATTTAGACACCACAGTTCTTGGGGTTTTTGTCTGGTAAGACATTAGGTGAAGGTTTGCTGAGCATTCTCAGGGCAGGGGTGGAGTTGTGGCTCCAGTGGCTTCATTCCAAGCTTGTCTGCTCTCTCTGAGACACAGCAGAGACTTCCAGGAGCCTGCTGCCCTCTGGACCATGGGGATCACAGGGTGCAGCCTTTATGGCTTTATCCTTAAATCCCTGCAGAGGAGTGCCAAAGGAAGGCAGGAATCTGAGCAGCCCTAAGCAGGATGCCCTCAGGTGTGCTTCAGAAGTGCACTCAGGAGTGTGAGTGCTGCTGGGCTGAGCATTTGCTTCCTCTCAACTTCTCAGGACCTCAGCCTCATCTCTCACAACACCACAGAGAGAGTGCTTAGGGTTTTACTTAGGGAAAGCAGAACGGATTGGGTTAGCAAGGACCTCAAGGAGCATCCAGTTTCACCCCCCCTGCCGCGGGCAGGGACACCTCCCACAGCTCTGCCTCCTGGAAACACATCCAGGCTGGCATTCAGCCTGTGCCAGGCTTGGAGAACACTTCCAGGCAATGTTCTTCTAATCTCCAACCGAAAGCTCCCCTGGGGCAACTTGAGGCCATTTCCTCTCCTTCTCTCCCCTGAGAGCAGCAGCAGAGCCCCAGCCCAGCTCCCTGCAGCCTCCTCCCAGGGAGCTGCAGAGAGCAATGAGCTCTGCCCTCAGCCTCCTCTGCCCCACACTGAGCACCTCCAGCTCCCTCAGCTGCTCCTCCCCAGCTCCAGACCCTTCCCCAGCTTTGTGCCCTTCTCTGGCCCTGCTCCAGCCCCTCAGTGTCCTTCTGGCAGTGAGGGCCCCAAAACTCAGCTCAGGACTCCCAGTGTGACTGCAGAGTGATTTATGTTTTATTTAGTGATGTCAGTTCAGTTTGGAGCTGTGATATGAAGCTTGATGTAACCTGCGAGTTCATTTGGAGCTTAATTACTGAATTAACAGTAATCAACTGTGAGTCATTAGGAAGCATGTCCAGAGCAGTGTGGAGCACATTGCTGCTCTGGCTTCTAACAGTTGCTATCTGCTGCACAGCTTCTTTCCATGCTCTGAGGCCTCTGGAAAGGAGGAGTTTGGCAATTGTACTAAAAGGTGTAAAGTCAGAGTTGGTCCTGAACACACTTCTGATGCTCCTGGAGGAATTCCCTCTGCAGCAGCCTTTAGGGTGCCAGGGTGCTCCTCTGCAGCAGCCTTTAGGGTGCCAGGGTGCCCCTCTGCAGCAGCTATCAGTGCCCAGTGCCTTGCTTTGTCTGACTGCCACTGTGGGCCCCCAGGGAGGTGCTGGAGCCACCATCCCTTGAGCTGTTTCAGAGCATGTGGCTGTGGAGCTGAGGGCAGGGTCAGTGGCAGTGACTTTGCAACCCCAACTCTCCCTGCCTGTCCCCCCAGGGGAGGTTCTCCAGCCCTTGGATCATCTCCATGGCCTCCTCCAAACCCTCTGCAACAGTTCCATGTCCTTGTGTTGGGCCCCCAGAAGCCCCCAAGGCTTCTCCATCTCCAGAGTCTCTTCCCTCCATAACAGTTCTCTGGGTCTACAATCCCAGAGCAGTTTCCCCTACTCATTTACCCTGGGGCTCAGCAATGTGATAGTGCAAAATGGTTTGTGTCTTTGACTCCTTTCTAGAAGCCCTCTGAGTTCTGAGCCCTGTGCTGTTAGCTGTGGCATCACTACAGCTACTCAGAGTAGTGACATTGCCAGGAGCCCAGGGCTGGAGCAGCTCTGCTGTGAGCACAGGCTGAGGGAGCTGGGGGGGTGCAGCCTGCAGAGGAGAAGGCTCCAGGGGGAGCTCAGAGCTGCTGCCAGTGCCTGAAGGGATCCTGCAGGAAGGCTGCAGAGGGACTTGTGCTGAGGGGGTCTGAGCCAGGCCAAGGGGCAATGGTTTGGAGCTGAGGCAGAGCAGGGTGAGAGTGGAGCTGAGGAAGAAGTTGTGCAGTGTGAGGGTGCTGAGAGCCTGGCACAGGCTGCCCAGGGAGGCTGTGGCTGCCTCCTGCCTGGGGCTGTTCAAGGCCAGGCTGGGTGAGCCCTTGGGCATCAGAGTCTGGTTGAGAGGTGTCCCTGGGCAGGGTGGGGAGGGTGGAGAGGATGAGCTCTGAGGTCCTTCCAAGCTGAGGCACTCTGGGGTGCTGTGATGATTATTCTCACCTCTGTTGCTATCACCAAAGGAAGCTTTATTAAGCAATTCAGTGTCACTGCAGGGTGCTGTCAGATGCCAGCCAAACCCAGGTGCTTCCCAGTCCTTCCTTACTCTCTGTTCTGCTGCATCTGCCCTCCCCTCCACTGTGCAAGGAGGCCACAGCAGGCAGCTGGACCATCTGTGAGCACACAGCAATTAAAGTGCCACGTCTGAACAGGCAGGATGGCTCTGAGCAGCTGCAGAGGGGAGCTCACATCTATCCTGGTCAGAACTCAATGATTTTCTTGTATGAATGTGAGTTTTAAATCTGTAGAGCTGCCAGGAGGAGACTTAATTGATGAACTGAGAACAGGAAGCAATAATGTATCCAGAGTAAATAATTGGGGGAATGATTAATCAATCAGGGGGAAATATGACAGGCATAAACATGAGGGCAGCTTTATATTACTCCCAAATAACAGCAATTAAGTGCTCCCCATCATTAAATCTGTTATGGTCTGCTGAGGAACAGCTGAGGGACCTGGAGGAATATTATTTTGCCTTCCTTCATAGCAAAATCTGAGTAAAACATCTTTGCTTGTCCCAAGAGGTTTAATTCTCCTGTAGCTGGGGGAATGGATGGTTGGAAAAGACAGCAGGGTAGGAACAGTGCCAGGGAAATACACACAGTGGCACTTCCTAGGGGCATAGAAAGGTAGGGGCTGGGAGGGAGCTCTGCAGGTCACCCAGTCCAAGCCCTGCCAGAGCAGGGGCACCCAGAGCAGGGGCACCCAGGGCAGGGCACCCAGCAACACCTCCAGGTGGGCTTGGAAGCCTCCAGAGCAGGAGACTCCACAGCCTCTCTGGGCAGCCTGCTCCAGGCTCCAGCACCCTCACACCAAACAACTTTCTCCTCATGCTGAGCTGCAACCTCCTGGGTTGCAGTTGGTGTCCATTGTCCCTTGTCCTATCCCAGGACACCCCTGAGCAGAGCTGTTCCAGGCCCTGCAGCATCCTCACAGCCTCCCCTGGGCTCTTTCTAGGCTATTCCTGTCCCTCAGGAACTGGGCAGCCCAGATGTGGCCTGAGCAGGGCAGAGCACAATCAAATCAGTTATGGGATGAGCCACCAAGCCTGCCTTGGGACTGGCACCACTCATCAGAGCAGCCACCAAACCCCTCAGCAGCTCTCCCAGCTCCAAGCCATTGCCTCTCACCCTGTCACCCCCAGCCCTTGTGGGAGTTCCCTCCCCAGCTCTCCTGCAGGCCCATCTCAGGTGCTGCTCCTTTTGCTAGGACCTGGAGTTGCAATGAAACCTAAAGAAAGGGCTCTGTAACACTGCCCTGCTGATGGCACAGCCCAGCCTGGGCACAGCACCCTGGCTTTGATTTGCCTGTGTGTGGAGTGCACACAAACACAGGCAGAGCAATATTTACACTCACAGGAGTTTGTTTGCTTGCCCTTGCTACATGTCTGCACTGTACACAGATGCTAAGTTTGTGTCTGTGCTGGCTGAGCCCTGGTTAACAGCCAAAATTCCAGCTGGCTGCTTGCTTGCTCCTTCTCTGCAGGGAGGCTGGAGGAGAGAGGCAAAAACAGGAATCAGGAAGATTGTGGCTGGAGGTGGTCTCAAGTGGCACCAGGGGAAGGTTTAGGTTGGACATTAGAAGAAACTTCCTGACTGAAAGGGTTCTCCCAGGGAGGTGCTGAATCCCCACCCCTGGAGGTGTCCCAGCCAGGTAGCTGGTGATGGAACACTGAAGATGCTGCCATGGAGTCATAGACTAGCTGGGGCTTGGAGGAACCCAGAAGAGCCATGGGGTCCCTGATCTTCACAGGACTACCTACAGCATTGTCCAGGTGCTCCCTGGACTCTGACAAATACTCCTGCCAGGCCAGGCTGAGGGAGCTGGGGGTGTGCAGCCTGGGGGAGAGAAGGTCCAAGGAGACCTCACAGCAGCCTACCAGTGCCTGAAGGGGCTGCAAGCAGGCTGCAGAGGGACTGATTGCAAAGCCCTGCAGGGACAGGATGAGGGCAATGGTTTGGAATGAGAGCAGAGCAGATTGAGATTGGCTGTGAGGAACAAGTTCTGCACCAGGAGGCTGCTGCAACACTGCAACAGGTTGCCCAGGGAGGTGGTTGAGTTCCCAGCCCTGGAGATATTGAAGGTGAGGCTGGAGAGGGCTGTGGGCAGCCTGCTCTAGTGGAGGATGTCCCTGCTGAGTGCAGGGCTTGGGCTGGGTGAGCTTTGGAGCTCCCTTCCAGCCCAGAGCACTCTGTGATTCTATGATTCTGTATTCAAGATCAGGCTCAATAAGGCTGTGGGCAACCTGCTCTAGTGGAGGATGTCCCTGCTGAGTGCAGGGGCTTGGGCTGGATGCCTTTTGGAGGTCCCTTCCAGCCCACTCTGTGGTTCTGTGAAATGGGAAATGTTTGTTGGAGTCCCTTAGAGCAGGAGCAGCAGAAGTGGCTGCTGGCTCCCAAAGAGCTGCCTGGGAGAAGGCAATAAAAAGCATCAATGCCCACAGGAAAAGTCTTAGGCAGAGGGAGCAGGTTTTGAGCACTCAGAATTCATCTCAGCTGCTGCTCTCCCTCTGTTATCCTGAGTCATCCTCTTAGTTATTTGTGAAATTGGCAGTTTCTGTCAGCCTAACCCAGCTCTGCTCAGACACTTGCTCATTACCCATCATTTGGGTTTTTTTTTCCCTTAGTATTTTTTTTGCATTGACTGAATCATTTGGGGCAATCACTCCAGTCTGTAAATGTCATTAAGACCTTCAATGCAAAAGAAGTTTTAAATGTCTGAAATAAAGGCTGAAGGAGGCAAAATACCAAATTAGCTTCAAGTTATTTGAGAAGTGTCAAACCTCCTACAGCCTCAGCTGAAAAAAGAGAGATAAAATAACCTTTAGACAAAGTTCCTCGAGGCAGCCCTTGTTATAATCATCATCACAGGCAGGTTTTCTGTCCCTGTCCATGTCTCTTTAGCAGCATGTCTTAGTGAGTGCTTGGGAAGCAAGGCAGAAAGTCAGGAAGGACCCAAAGCTATTCAGAATGGAAATAGAATTGAAAGGGAATTCAGAAAGAGTACAGGAAAAAGAGAACTCAGCTGGCAGTAGGTGTGGAATGGAAAGAGTCACAGAAGGGCTTAGGTTGCAAGGGACCTCAAAGATCATCCAGTGCCAGCCCCTGCCAGGGGCAGGGACACCTCCCACCAGCACAGGCTGCTCAAGGCCTCATCCAGCCTGGCCTGGAACACCTCCAGGGAAGGAACAGCCACAGCCTCCCTGGCAACCTGTGCCAGACTCTCACCACCCTGGGCTCCAGTGTAAACCTACTCTATGGTCACTGTTGAAAGTGGTGTTTGGTGTGGACCTCACTGCCAGAAGGACACTGAGGGGCTGGAGCAGGTCCAGAGAAGGGCACAAAGCTGGGGAAGGGTCTGGAGCACAGGGCTGGGGAGGAGCAGCTGAGGGAGCTGGGGGTGCTCAGTGTGGAGCAGAGGAGGCTGAGGGCAGAGCTCATTGCTCTCTGCAGCTCCCTGGGAGGAGGCTGCAGGCAGCTGGGCTTGGGCTCTGCTGCCTGCTCTCAGGGGAGAGAAGGAGAGGAAATGGCCTGGGATGGTGCCAGGGCAGGGTTAGGCTGGAGAGGAGGAAAAATGTCTTTGGTGCCAGAGTGGTCAGGGCCTGGCAGAGGCTGCCCAGGGAGGTGGTGGAGTCCTCATGCCTGGAGGTGTGTGGAGAGAGAGCTGTGGTGCTGAGGGCCATGGTGTAGCACCAGACTTTACCTATGGCAGAGTTAGGGAATGTTGGACTGGATCACCTGGGAGGGCTTCTTCAGCCCAGATGATTCCCTGGTCCTCCGAACGACCCCTGGGGAAAGCTTTACCCATTGCAAGGGTTGCACTGGCAGTGGGATACGAAGGGTTTGGGGCTTTTGGTGACTTCCAGTTTCTCTAAGTGAAAGCACAGGTAGATGGTATTAACTGGGAGACTCTTCTGCTGCCTGTCAAGTGCAACACCACAAACCATGGTGCTGCTGAGCTTCTGAAGGGCTGTGGGGAACAAGTTCTGCACCATCAAGGCTGCTGGAGCACTGTAACAGGCAGCCCAGGGAGAGGTGGTTGAGTTCCCATCCCTAGAGATATCCAAGGTGAGGCTGGATAGGGCTGTGGGATGTCCCTACTGAGTGCAGGGGGTTGGACTGGGTGAGCTTTGGAGGTCCCTTCCAACCCAGCCCATTCTGTGATGCTAAATCACTCCTGCAAGGGAGAAGAATGGGAGAAAATGTGAGGAAACTCATAAAAAAAGAGAGCAAATGAAGCAATTTCCCAGGCACATGCAAATAAAGATCTATGTGACAGGGTCTCCATGGAGTGAGACCAATTTGGTTCCTGCCCAGCAGGGAGTGTTGGATATCTGATTGATTTCCTAAGCTCCTGCTTGTGAAATCAGGTTGGATCTGCTGAGAGTTTCATTGCCTTTATTGGATGATTAATTGTGTCACAGCCTTTGGAGCCTTCCACAGGCTTTGCCTTTTTTTTTTTTTTGCCTTTTTTTTTTTCAGCAATAATTTCCAGCTGGTTAAGATTAAAAATTAGTAAAAATATTTTAAAAGCATAATGATAATAATTAAAATAAAAGCAATTATTGAAATCTTGGAGGATAAATGATTAACTCTGGCCTAGGCTTTGCACTGTTAAAGGTAGGCTGGGAGAGCTGGGGCTGCTCAGCCTGGAGAGCAGAAGGCTGCAGGGAGAGCTCAGAGCTGCAGGTCAGTATCTGCAGGGGAGCTGCAGGCAGGCTGGGGAGGGACTGTGCAGAAGGGGCTGTGGGGACAGGCTGAGGGCAATGGTTTGGAAGTGGAGCAGAGCAGAGTTAGGTTGGGCAGCAGGAGGAAGCTCTGCAGAGGGAGGCTGGGCAGAGACTGGCACAGGCTGCCCAGGGAGGTGGTGGAGGCTCTACCCCTGCAGACATCCAAGGTCAGACCTGCTGTGGCCCTGTGCAGCTGCAGCTGTGCCTGCAGGGGGCTGGGCAGGATGAGCTCGGAGGGTCCCTTCCAGCCCCATGCAATCCATGAGGCTGTGCCTTTCTCTTTTTCCATTGGAGCCAAGTCTGTGCTGCTTAGTTTTGTAAAGGAACAATTAAAAGCAGATCCTGAAAGCAGCACTTGTGTGGGTGGCTGCAGGCTGGGCAGGCGCCGGCAGTGAGCTTGCGCTGGGCTGGGCTGGTTGCAGCACCAGGGTAGCTGCTGGGGAGGTGGCACCGCGGGGCTGGGCTGGCTGGCAGGAGCTGCCAGGCAGAGGGAGGTGAGGAGCAGACTGCCAAACACACTTTGGCTTCCCTGAAGGGATCACAGCTGTGCTGTGACAGCAGAGTGGGGAGGGCAGGGACTGCGAAGCCTCCTCTGTGATCTGCATGTCTTGAGCAGCTCTCCGTGGCTTTCCTCCCCCAACACCTGCCTGCTGCTGAGGCTTTCAAGGTTGTGTGTTGCAGGGAACAAAGGAACCCACTCTATGGCCCCCTGCCCTACACGGGCCTCGAAGGAATCCATTTCTTTATGCCCAGAGCAATCCTGTGTCTGTGGATTCGGATTCCGTGCAGCAAACAAAGGTTGAGCCTCACACAGTCACAGCAGCGTGGGGACCTCTGGTCCAGCCCACCCAGGATCACCCAGAGTACATCACACAGGTGAGGTACTCTGCAGTAGAAGATGCAGAGAAGCAGCCTCCAGAACCCCTCTGGGCAGCCTGCTGCAGGGTTCTGCCACCCTCACAAGGAAGATATTTTCCCTGGAGCCTCCTCTGTCCCAGTTTGGCTCTTGTCCTGTCACTGGACACCACTGGGCAGAGTCACAGAATGAACCAGGTTGGAAGAGACTTCTGGGCTCAGAGAGTCCTGGCTCCATCCTGACAATCCCATTTTAGGCATTGACAAGCACTGGGAAGATCCTCCTGCCCCTCAGCCTTTAGGCGTTGGTTTGGATGTTGGTTTGGGTGTTTTAATCCCTTTTTTGTTTCACTGATGCATTGGATTGACCTTGGCTGCCAGGTGGTCCCCAGGCCACTCTCTGACTCCCCTCTCTTAGGACCAGGGGAGAGCAGAAGATGCAAAACTTGTGGGCTGAGATAGAGACAGCTGAATGCAAGGGAGCTAAGGCTGCAGGGTGAAGCAAAGCAGAAGGGAAGCAGGAAGGTTTATTCACTGCTTCCCACCAGCAGGAGATGTTCAGCCCCTTCCCAGCGAGCACAGCCTCAGCACACAGCAGCTGCTTCAGAAGCCAGGAGGCGTAGTGAAATCCCCTGAGCCCTGCACTCAGCTCTCATCAGCTCCAACTGCTGGGCACAACAGAGCCAGGGAATTGTTTTGGCTGGAGAAGGCCTTTAGGATCGAGTCCAACCTTCTCCTAGCTCTGCCCAGGCTGCTGCTGCCCCTCGGCACCACATCCCTGCCTCTCTGACACACCTTCAGGCATGGGGGCCAGGGACAGGTGTCCATGCCCATGGCAGGGGGCTTGGAACTAGGTGATCCTTAGGGTCCCTTCCCACCTAACCTATTCCATGATCCTTCATTGCTGTGATTTGATGGTTCTGTGATCCTGTTGTTCCACGATCCTATGGTTCTCTAAGATCCTTGCCTTCAGCCACCTCCCTCATCTTGCCTTTGTCCCACCAATGCCAATCAGTACAGGACAGAAGGCAGAGGAGCTGCTCAGGCAGGTGGGAATCCTCTAACCTACTTAGCTGCTGGTTTAAGGAAGGATTCCCAGCAGCACCTGCCAAGGCCTCACCTAAGCCAGCACACAAATGGCTTTGACTCCCCTCCTGACTAATTCAGCTCTCCTGAAAGGGGAATTCAGTCAGAAGAAACCTGTCAGCTCTTTGATAAGTAAAAATAGCCTCATCTTCACCTGCTGTTAAATCAGCTGTGGCAGGACATGACCTATCAGATGATGCTGGCTGAAAAAAAAACCATTTCCAGTTTCCAAATACACTCCTTGAGATGGGAACTCTTCCTGCCTGCTGCCACCCTGGAGGAGCAGAGCTCCCCAGGGACTGCTCTGGCTCTGCTTTTCCTACCATTTAGCTCTTTTATATTAGCATTGCACACTTGTCACTGATTCAAAAGAAGAACACTGCTTGAATCCTCTCTTTGCAGAGTTGATAACCTAGAGTGAAGAGCTGATGCCTAGCAAAGTGCTGCTTGTCCATCATGATCATGCTCTGCTGAGGCTTCACCTGGACTGCTGTGTCCCGCTCTGGGGGATGCAAGGAGGATGTGGACCTGATGGAGAGGGTCCAGAGGAGGCCACAAAGATGATCAGACAGCTGGAGAACCTCTCCCTTGAAGAAAGGGGAGGGAGGTGGTGGTGCTCAGCCTGGAGAAGAGAAGACCTCAGGGCAGCCTTCCAGTGCCCAGAGGAGCCTGCAGGAAAGCTGGAGGAGGACTTTTTCCAAGGGCTTGTAGCACTAGGCCAAGGGCAATGGCAGATCCAGAGTGGGTGTGAGGAAGCAGTTCTTCACTGAGAGGGTGGTGGAGTGCAGGAACCTCTTGCTCAGGGAGGTGGTGGAAGCTCCATCCCTGGAGATGTTCAGGTTTAGTCTGAGCAGCAGCCTGCCCAGGGAAGTGGTGGAGTCCCCATCCCTGGAGGTGTTCCAGAGCCATGTGGCCATGGCACCTGGGGACATGGTGGGGTTGGGTTGATGCTTGAACTGAATGCTTTTAGATCCTCCCCCTGCCTTAAGCTATGAAGATGCTGGAAGGCATGGAAGGGCTCAGGGGTGTGAGTACAAGGGCAGGAGACTGCACTGTTGGCCAGGCCAAGAGCTGAGCACACCTCTGTTCCTGGCCAGCCCTGCTGGTTGCTCTCTCTGTTGGGACTCAAAGCATCTCAGGCTAAAGATGATGATGCATTTGCAAAGTGTCCTGCTCGATACCATCTCACATCAGTTACTGCACTAACTGCACTGCACAATACAGTTTGTTTACAGCCCTGCAGTGCTAGGCCTGGTGAACACTGCCCTGTGCCTCCTTTGCTACCTGGAGCAGAGTGAAGCAAGGAGCACCCTGGCTGAGCCCTGCTGGCTTCACTGCCAGGCTCCTGAGCACAGCAGAAAGCAAACACAGACATTCATGCTAGTTTTAAACTCCACTGGGAGTTTGAAGAGTAAAACAGAAGTGGGGCCTGCAGAGCATGAGTGGAGCTTTCTTCATGGAGCTGCAAGCATTTAGGTTGTGCTTTCTGAGGGAGACATCCAGAGAGGGTAGGGGAAGTGCTTTGGAAAGAAGAGCATGAGGAGAGAGGAGAGGAGAGGAGAGGGAAAAGGGGAAGGGAAAACTGCCAGTTAACCTATCAGTGCAAGAATCTCCCACAGCACTTCCAGAAGCTGTACCAGGCAAATACCTTACCGAATTTGGAGGAGGTCTCCAAAACCTCTGCCTTGGCACTCCGTGGTCTGCCTTACCGTTTGTCATTGTCACCAGGGAGCAGAGACCCACACCCACTTCTCTCCACACTCCTTTCAGGTACTTCAAGCTCTTGAGCTCTTCTTTGGAGCTCATCTTTGCTTGTCAAAAGATGCCTTTGATCAGCTTGGCACTCAGATTCCAGACCCCTCAGAGATGAAAGAGGCAGAGGAAATCTACAGCAGGCTGAGCAGCCCTCACCAAGATCTGCAAAGGGTTTTTTTCTTCCTTGTGATTTTCGTTCACTCTGGTGACAAATCACCAGATTAATGATGAATAATGTGGTGATAAATTACCATGGCTGTGCTGTTGGAAGTCATCTTCCCCTGAGACTGCTGCAGGAGATGTTGAAATGGTAAGAAAATCACACTTAAAGAGATTAGCTACTGAAGGTAGCTAGGAACAGTTAAAGAATCATCATTAAAATGAGTTAGCAGGAAGGTTCCTCAGAGGCTTTGAATCCACTGTTTGTGGTCTCAGTTCTCCTGCAGACAATAAACTCATTCCATCTGCACACAGCTGGGCCTGCAGGGGGTGAAGAACCTTTGCTGGAAACAAGGATTAGAGGATTGGGCTTTTGAATCTTTGAATCATAGAATATCTTCAGCTGGAGAAGCCCTCCAAGAGCATCCAGTCCAACAGCAACCCAGCCCCACCATGGCCACTGAACCCTGGCCCCAGGTGCCACGGCCACAGGTATCTGGAACCCCTCCAGGCATGAGGACTCCACCACCTCCCTGGGCAGCCTCTGCCAGGCCCTGACCACTCTGGCACCAAAGACATTTTTCCTCCTCTCCAACCTGACCCTGCCCTGGCACAATCCCAGGCCATTTCCTCTCCTCCTGTCACCTGAGCCTAGGCAGCAGAGCCCAACCTGTCACTGGGCACCACTGCAAAGAGCTCAGCTCCAGTCTCTTGCCCTTGGCCTTTAGACACTGCTGAGTGCTGCTGACCAGATGCCCTCTCAGGCTGAGCTGCCCCAGGGCTGCCAGCCTCTGCTCCTCACACAGATGCTCAGGGCCCCTCAGCATCTTTCTGGCCCTTCCTTGAGGCCAGGTCCCTGTCTCTTCATAGCTGGGGAGCCCAGAAGTGGGCACAGCATTCCAGGTGTGGCCTCAGCAGGGCAGAGCAGAGCGGGAGGAGAACCTACCTTAACCTGCTGGGCACACCCCAGGGTGCCAGTGGCCTTCTTGGGCACCTTGTGAGGTGATTCAAAAGATTCTGTCTTTGTCCACAGCAGTGCCAGAAATGTGCATTTCCTTTTCCTTTCAGTCTGTCAGGGTTTGCCCAATCTATAGCTCCACACTGAGCTGAGCTGTGCTGTGCTGCTGCAGCCTGAGCAGAGCTTAGAGCCCACACAGCAGGAACCCAGAGATGCTTCTGGAATGCTCCAGGCCTGAGCTGAGGTTTATTCAGGTATAAAGTGGTTGGAACAACTGCTATCAAACAGCTTTATCTCCTTGGTGACATAAAGTCTGTGTCCCATGAAGGAGAGCCCAGGCCTCTGCAAGCAGTAACCTTGCTGCAGGGTGGACTGCAGAGCCTTGCAGTGATCAGCATAGAGGAGACAGAGCAAAGTGCAGAGGAACCGAAGTGAGTGGGGAAACAATCCACAGCTTGGATGGATCAGAGGGAAGGGAAGTTCTTCTACCACACGTTTAATTTGTCCTTCTAGTGAGGACACTAAGGAACAGCAGAAGCTGACTGATCAACAACATTTATTTCAAAATCTCACTTGAAATGCTTTAGAGCATGAAAACCCCCAAACTCCCCTGGAAATTGTTCTGTTTTCCTGTTTGTTTTACTTCACCTCAGCAGGAAAGCACAGAAGGAGAAATCCATTCCTACAGTGACTCTGCATCCTTTGCTTGGAGGGAAAGAAGAGCCACAGACTATCTCCTACCTTTTCAGCTTGCTGCTTGGGCTCCATGATCTTAAAGGTCTTTTCCAACCACAGCCATTCTGTGTCCCCTTGCCACACATGGCAGGATTGCTGCTGACTTTAGTGGAGTGCCAAGCACAGGGGCATGGTCCTGCCCTGCTGCTGCTGGTCACACTGACCCTGCTCCAGGCCAGGATGCTGATGGCTTCTTGGCTGCTCATCGTCAGCCAGCTGGGGAGCAGCACCCCCAGCCCCTTCTCTGCTGGGCACTTTCCAGCCTGGAGCCTTCCTGTGGTAGTTGTGCCCCAAGAGCAGGACCCAGCACTTGGCCTTGCTGGACCTCATCCCACTGGCCTCACCCCCTGGAGCCAGCCAGAGCCCTCTGCAGAGCCTTACAGCCTGAAGCAAATGAGCTCTCCCTGCTGGCTCAGAGTCACCTGCAGGCTCACCGAGGGGGCCTCAGTCGCTGACAAAGACATTAAGCAGAGCTGGGCCCAGCACTGAGCCCTGGGGGAGCACCACTGGTGACCAGCTGCCAGCTGGCTGTGGTCCTCAGTGCCTGGGAGGGATGTGCTGTGTGGCAGTGATGCTCAACGAGCGTGGAAATGACAGCTGGAGGATGAATTTAGGAAGAGATTGGAAGTGACAGGAGTCTGACTCCTTTTGTGTGCAGGACTGAGCTGAAAGCAGCATCTCAGCAACTGCCACTCTTCTGGCCACTGGAACTATGTTTACAGACCCAGAAGAGGCCAGGTTTTGAAGGAGGACAGAGCTGGGTTCTGCCCTGCAGCTGAAGGCAATCCCCAGCTCACAGTGCCCATAATGAACCCAACTGACTGGCAAGGAGGAGCTTGGGCACTGAGACCCTCCAAAAGTGATAGTCACTGGCACCAGCCAGGGCTGCTGGTAGCTGTCAGCACATTCACACACTGCACTGGGCTGGAAGGGACCCTCAAAGGTCATCTTGTCAACCCTCCTACAGTCAGCAGGGTCACCAGGGCTTGAAGTGATAGCACCAGGGCAGTGGTTTGGAAGTGGAGCAGGGCAGAGTTAGGTTGGGCAGCAGGAGGAAGCTCTGCAGAGGGAGGCTGGGCAGAGACTGGCACAGGCTGCCCAGGGAGGTGGTCCAGTCCCCATCCTGCAGACATCCAAGGTCCGACCTGCTGTGTCCCTGTGCAGCTGCAGCTGGAGGTGTCCCTGTGCCTGCAGGGGGTGGGACAGGATGAGCCTGGAGGGTCCCTTCCAGCCTGAGGCATTCCATGAAAGAAAACCAAACCAAAACTCACAACCAACCAACAACAACAAAAAATACCCAAAGGCAGATCCTGAGTTTCCAGAGTGTTTTCAGGAAGCAATCTCAGTAGCAAGATAATTCCCCAGATTAATTTTGCACCTTGAGCCTGTTCTGCTTGTTTTCAACAGAACTGGAAGCCTTCTGCTTGCTCTTACTGCTTCAGCTGCTGCCTAAACCACTCCAAGGCCTGCTCTTTGGAATAATATCCCACTAAGCAAATTCAGTTTGCTCTGGGGTGCATTCTCCAATCCTTCCTCCTGACTGCAAAGAAATGCAGGCTGGTTCCTTAGGAGACTTTAGAAACCCTCTCACACCTGGACTGGGAGGGCTGCAGCCCAGAGTGAAGTTTTGGTTCCAAAGTGGCCACCCAGTGTGTACAGGAGACACCACCACAGGTACTCATCAGCTAGCAAAGGAGCATTTGGGGGTGGGATTTTGTTAGCTGAGGGAGAAGAGCTTTGGTTCCTGGGCACAGGTTTCATAAATTCATACAAATACATTTTTTTTCCTAAGTAATAAGCAATTAGAGCAACACACCTGTGGCTTCCTTAGCCTGTTGCATCTCCAGTGTGAAGCAAGAGTGGGAGAATCTGCCCCATCTGGCAAAGCAAGGCTTGAACAGGGCTAGCTGGGGAGAGGTCTGAATCAGGAAGAGGTGGAAAGCCAAAGGAACTAATTAATCTCCTCAGCTGAAAGGAATAAACACAAAGATGTCTCAGCTGAAAGGAAACAGCAGCAAAAGATCTGACTTGGTGCTGTACAGACAACAGGACAAAGATCAAATGCAAAATCATGAATGGTTTGGGTTTGNCCTTAGGGCTGCAGGAGGGCACTGCTGGCTGCTGGGGAGCTGCTCAGCACCCCAAAGGCTCTTCCTTCAGAGCTGCTGTTACTGTCTCCCCAAGCAGTGTCTCTACAGCCAGAGCAGGCCAGCAGGTGAAGGAAAGCAAGCCCCAGCCATGCTTGTCTGCCCCTGCAGCACTGCCATGGCAGCACAGCAGCTCCTTACTGCCAGCACAGAGATCTCTGAGCAGTGACATTCATCCTGGGCTTGCCATGCCCAGCAAAATGCTGTTGGAAGAGGAGTCCCAGCAATGATTCTTTAATGCCTCTGACTCTTCCTGGAAAGGTCAAACCCATCAAAATAAACTTAATAAAAAAAAAGGGTCCCTATCTGTTGCCACACAGATCCCCAGCTGCCACCTTTTGGGTCCTTTGTATAAATTGTTGTGCAGCAGCAGTGCTGAAAGACCTTTTTCAGCAGAGGCAAAGCCCAGCAGCAAGCTAAGTGCCTTTTATGAGTATTATTTGACAGCCATTAGCAACCCAGCCCAGAGAAGCTGTAAATGTTGAGCTGTGTTTGACTTTTAGAAGGTAAAATACTAAAAGGTTTAGCAAGATGAAAATGCAAATTTCAGCCAATGAAGCTGATGATGGAAGAGTGCTGGAACAGGCTACCCAGGGAGGTGCTGGAGTCACTGCCCCTGGAGGTGTTCAGGGAACAGGGACATGCTGCAGTGGTCATGGGGCCGTGGAGTAGAAGGTTGGATCTGATCATCTGAGAGGGGTTTGCCAACCCTCTCCAACAGTGCCATGGCCCTCTTGTGCTGTGGGCACCAGAGCTGGGTGCAGTGCTGCAGGTGGGGGCTCAGCAGAGCAGAAGGGCAGGATCCCCTCCCTGTGCTGCTGGTCACACAGTGCTGCAGGTGGGGGCTCAGCAGAGCAGAAGGGCAGGATCCCCTCCCTGTGCTGCTGGTCACACAGTGCTGCAGGTGGGGGCTCAGCAGAGCAGAGGGGCAGGATCCCCTCCCTGTGCTGCTGGTCACACAGTGCTGCAGGTGGGGGCTCAGCAGAGCAGAGGGGCAGGATTCCCTCCCTCATCCTCCTGGTCACACTCCTTGCTATTCAGTACTTCCAGCTGCTATTCAGCAGCTTCTCTCCGAGGCAAAAAGAGGCTCCACAATGTGCTGTGAATGTCATCCTCTGCTGTTGCTGATTGATTGACCTTTTTCCTCCTTGATGAGTTCAAAAGTTTGATGCCATTAATTATTTAAAGCTGTGGAGCCCACAGTGAGCTATTATCATCCTTTGCTGTTCTATTAAATAGGCAGAATGAGTGAGAGGGGAAGGAATTGGAAAAGCTGAAGCTCAGAAAGGTGAAGAGACTTTCCTGGGGTCACAGTGTGGATCTCTGTGGCCTTCTGCCTGCAGAGCCATATTTAGTTCCTTCTCCAGCCTAATCCAATTAGGAGCTTTGTTGTCAGTTCAGCCTAAAGGAAAATACTTTCTGGGCATCTGTTTTTGTCATGAAGTAGCTGAACCTGACCTGTGAGCTCTGCAGGAGAAGGGCAGCCTCTAGGTGCCCCTGCTTTAGCCAGCCCTGCTTGGCTGCTCTCTGAGAATGGGCTGAGGTGCAGGTTGCCTTCTCTGGTGCCCATCTTAAGGGAGCTGGAGGCAGGACTGGAGGTGAGGTCTGAGCAGAGCCAAGGGGCACAATGCCCTCTCTTGCCCTCTGCCCACACCCCTCTGGCTGCAGCCAGCACTCAGCTGCCTGCTGGGCTGCAGGAGGGGACTGCTGGCTCCTGGGGGGCTGCTCAGCACCCAACCCCCCCAAGGCTCTTTCTTCAGGGCTGCTCTGAGCCCACTCTGCCCAGAGCCTGGATTGGTGCCTGGTGCCATGCAACTTACACAGTTCTTTTTCAACACTGCCCTACATATCTGTGCAGCAACTTCTCTGCCTCACTCTTCACTTCCTCCACAACCCTCGAAGGAATTTTATCTGGGCTTAGTGATTTACTACACTGAAGTTTTTAAGTTGCTCTGTAACTTCCTCCTTGGAGGCCATCATTTTGTTAAGGCCATATGAAAAGTGCCCTTGGAAGAGTGATTTCCCTCTAGCCCTTTTGATAGTAGACAGATGAAAAAATTAATTTAACTCCTCTTCTCTTTCAGCATCCTCTCTAATTGCTCTCCTCTTTCCTTACTCCATCCTAACCACTGTCAGATGTCTTCTGCCTTTTTATGTGCTGCATAAAGTTTTATCCTTTCTCTTGGTACAGCTGCCAGTGTGCAGAGCAGGCTATGGAAGAGCTGCAGAGCAGCCTTGATGTTCCTCAGCACAGTACCTGTGGGGCCTTGGAGGTGACCTTGCATTCCCTGCAGGCACTCACAGCCTTCCAAGGAGGAGGAATCACCACAGCAAGACCAAGGTAGCATTTTACAACCTCTGCTTCGTGCATGCCAAGAGCTGTGTGGAGCAAAGCAGGAGAAATCCAAAGCCCTGGTGGATGTGGGTGCAGGCAAACCTGACCACTGGAGCTCCTGCTTGGCATGGGAAAAATGCCCTTTGGGGTTGCTTTTTCACTGGGTTCTGGCTGGCTGACTGCTCAGGGAACCTTCTGTGAAGTGTGCCAGTGCAGAGAGAGGAAAAAGGCTTCCTCCTGTGGGCTTCCTCTGGTGAGGAGCAGCAGAGGGCATTGGGCTTGCTCAGTCAGCAGAAGGGCAGCTGAGGGGCAGCCAGAAGCAATCTGCCTCTGTGGTGGCAGCTTTCCTTGTGGGGTGCTTGGGAGGGTTCCCAGGGGCACAGGTGGGCTGGAGATGAGTCAGGGAAGCAATGAGTGCTTACATCCACCCAACCAGCAGCCCAACCCCACCATGCCCAGGGGGCCATGGCCACACCTGCCTGCAACACCTCCAGGCATGGGGACTCCACCACCTCCCTGGGCAGCCTCTGCCAGGCCCTGACCACTCCTGCAGCAAAGGCATTTTTCCTCCTCTCCAGCCTAACTCTCCCCTGGGGCAGCTTGAGGCCATTTCCTTTTGTCCTATCACTTGTCACCAGGGAGAGGAGTCCCTCTAAGGGAATCAACTTTTAATCCAGAAGGAACAGATATAGGAAACTAAGTTCTACTGGCTTCAGAGTTGTGTTCTGATTAGTTCCCTTCCTCAGAAAGCTACACGAATTGCCATGTATGGCAATAAGGGAGGGGAAGCTCAGGACACTGTGAAAAATTCATTTGCCAGTCTGCCATGTTGAAGGTGTGAAGGGAACTGAAGTCTGCTGCCAGGTCCCAGCTCTGAAGAAATCAGGGAGCAGTGGGCAAAGGCTGAGTCTCACACAGGTTTCTGTGAGGTCTCAATTCAGTCTGGGCACCAGGAGGGACCTGCTTTAGCTGAACCCTTTCAAGCCCAGCTGGGCAAGGTGCTGAGCACCCTGACCTCAGCCGCACCCCTCTTGGGGTGGGGCTGCACCACCTAACCACCAGCAGCCTCCTCTCTGCCAGGTTTTGGGTTGATGTGCTCCTTAAGCAGTATTTTTCCCTCTTGGCATCAAAAGGATGTCCAGAGACAAGAGGCAGGTGGGACATCACTGGATCATGCTGCCACTCTTGCTGCTGGATTCACTGCAATATGAAAGGCTTTTCTCAGGGGTGCCCAGAGCCAGGACCAGGGCCAGTGGGCACAAATTAGAACCTGGGAGGCTTCTCTTGAACTGAAGGAAAACCTTCTTCACCATGAGGGTGCTGAGCCCTGGAGCAGCCTGCTCAGAGAGGTTGTGGAGTCTCCTCTGGAGGCTTTCCATACCCTCCTGCACGGGTTCCTGTCCAAGCTGCTCTGGGTGCTTCAGCAGGGGCCCACCCTGGGGGGAGGGGGAACTCTATTTCCATCTATCTGGAAAGTGTCAGTGGCCTCATGTTAGGCCTCTCCTTGCACACCCAGGGGGCTGTGTCTGAGCATGGGGGTACACAGGCAGGGGCACTGCAGGAGGCAGGAACATCGACTCNAGAGCAGGGTTCTAGGTTGGGCTGGGTGCTCCTGAGGGGCTGTGCCAGCCTGGGGGTGTCTGTGAGACTGTTAGACTTCAGCACCTCTCTGTCTGGAACTCCAGCACCCCAAAGGAAAGTTCCTCCCCGCGTTTAGGTGGCACTTCTGAGGCTCAGGCCTGTGTCTCTTACCTCTAGCCCTGTTCCTGGGCACCACCCAACCAAAGCCTGGTCCCATGCTGCTGCCTGCTGGGCTGCCAGTGACCATTGCTGGTTCCTGGGCAGTTTGTCACCAACTGACACCCCCAGGCCTTCTCCTCCAGGCTGCTCTGCAGGCACTCCTCACCCAACCTGGGTTTGTGCTTCCACCCAAAGAGACCTTGGTAGGCTTGAGGAGTGGCCAGTGCCAGATGCAGGAGGTGAGTCAAAGTGCAAGGTCCTGCAGCTGGGTCAGGCCAATCCCAGGCACAAATACAAACAGAGTGGGTCGAGAGCAGCTCTGAAGAGAAGGACCTGGGGGTGTTGGGTGCTGAGCAGCTCCCCAGCAGCCAGCAGTGCCCTCCTGCAGCCCTAAGGCAGCTGTGTGCTGGCTGCAGCCAGAGGAGTGTGGGCAGCAAGAGAGGGGATTGTGCCCCTTGGCTCTGCTCAGACCTCACCTCCAGTCCTGCCTCCAGCTCTGCTGTCCCCAGCAGAAGGAGGACACAGAGCTGTGGAGTGAGGCCAGAGGAGGCCACAAAGATGCTGCCAGGGCTGGAGCAGCTCTGCTGTGAGCACAGGCTGAGGGAGCTGGGGGGGTGCAGCCTGCAGAGGAGAAGGCTCCAGGGGGACCTCAGAGCTGCTGCCAGTGCCTGAAGGGATCCTGCAGGAAGGCTGCAGANGAAGTCTGCTGCCAGGTCCCAGCTCTGAAGAAATCAGGGAGCAGTGGGCAAAGGCTGAGTCTCACACAGGTTTCTGTGAGGTCTCAATTCAGTCTGGGCACCAGGAGGGACCTGCTTTAGCTGAACCCTTTCAAGCCCAGCTGGGCAAGGTGCTGAGCACCCTGACCTCAGCCGCACCCCTCTTGGGGTGGGGCTGCACCACCTAACCACCAGCAGCCTCCTCTCTGCCAGGTTTTGGGTTGATGTGCTCCTTAAGCAGTATTTTTCCCTCTTGGCATCAAAAGGATGTCCAGAGACAAGAGGCAGGTGGGACATCACTGGATCATGCTGCCACTCTTGCTGCTGGATTCACTGCAATATGAAAGGCTTTTCTCAGGGGTGCCCAGAGCCAGGACCAGGGCCAGTGGGCACAAATTAGAACCTGGGAGGCTTCTCTTGAACTGAAGGAAAACCTTCTTCACCATGAGGGTGCTGAGCCCTGGAGCAGCCTGCTCAGAGAGGTTGTGGAGTCTCCTCTGGAGGCTTTCCATACCCTCCTGCACGGGTTCCTGTCCAAGCTGCTCTGGGTGCTTCAGCAGGGGCCCACCCTGGGGGGAGGGGGAACTCTATTTCCATCTATCTGGAAAGTGTCAGTGGCCTCATGTTAGGCCTCTCCTTGCACACCCAGGGGGCTGTGTCTGAGCATGGGGGTACACAGGCAGGGGCACTGCAGGAGGCAGGAACATCGACTCCCTCTGCTTGTGTCAACCATCTACATGGAGATCTTGCCCAGATTAGAGCACAAATGTTAAGCCTGGGTGATTGCAGATCCCTTTTTTTGGTGATTTATCTATATTCTGGCCAAGCCTTGTTCCTAGCAGTGCTGTGGGGGCAGGATTAATGCATATTTCAAACCAAAGTTTAAATATCCCTTTGGGTAAAATGAAAGACAGAGATTAAACCAGAATCATTCCACTCATTGCCCTTAACTTATCCTCTTATGTATAAAAAAGAGGGATGGAAAGGTCTGGACTGAATGTAAATGTGAAACCCCCCACATCTTGAGACCTTCACCTAATAAATTTTAGGTCCCTGATGTGCAACTTTCTCATCTCAGTTTCATCAAATCAGTTCTCTCTGGAGAAGACAAAACTGATTTTTTATTTCACTCTTGCATTGTGTTTCCCAGCAGGAGTCAGAGAACTTAGAGCAATCCCAGTGCTTATTCTGTCACAGACTCTCAGAAGGGCAGGGGCTGGAAGGGACCTCTGGAGGTCCTCCAGTCCAGCCCCACTGCCAGAGCAGGGGCAGCTTGAGCAGGCTGCACAGGAACACATCCAGGCAGGTGTGGAATGATTTGTGGTCAGGCACTGGCATGAGCTGCCCAGGGAGGTGCTGGAGTCACCCACCCTGGCTGTGTTTCAGGGTGGTTTGGATGTGGTGCTTGGGGCTGTGGTTTCAGGTGAGCCTTGTAGAGCAGGGTTCTAGGTTGGGCTGGGTGCTCCTGAGGGGCTGTGCCAGCCTGGGGGTGTCTGTGAGACTGTTAGACTTCAGCACCTCTCTGTCTGGAACTCCAGCACCCCAAAGGAAAGTTCCTCCCCGCGTTTAGGTGGCACTTCTGAGGCTCAGGCCTGTGTCTCTTACCTCTAGCCCTGTTCCTGGGCACCACCCAACCAAAGCCTGGTCCCATGCTGCTGCCTGCTGGGCTGCCAGTGACCATTGCTGGTTCCTGGGCAGTTTGTCACCAACTGACACCCCCAGGCCTTCTCCTCCAGGCTGCTCTGCAGGCACTCCTCACCCAACCTGGGTTTGTGCTTCCACCCAAAGAGACCTTGGTAGGCTTGAGGAGTGGCCAGTGCCAGATGCAGGAGGTGAGTCAAAGTGCAAGGTCCTGCAGCTGGGTCAGGCCAATCCCAGGCACAAATACAAACAGAGTGGGTCGAGAGCAGCTCTGAAGAGAAGGACCTGGGGGTGTTGGGTGCTGAGCAGCTCCCCAGCAGCCAGCAGTGCCCTCCTGCAGCCCTAAGGCAGCTGTGTGCTGGCTGCAGCCAGAGGAGTGTGGGCAGCAAGAGAGGGGATTGTGCCCCTTGGCTCTGCTCAGACCTCACCTCCAGTCCTGCCTCCAGCTCTGCTGTCCCCAGCAGAAGGAGGACACAGAGCTGTGGAGTGAGGCCAGAGGAGGCCACAAAGATGCTGCCAGGGCTGGAGCAGCTCTGCTGTGAGCACAGGCTGAGGGAGCTGGGGGGGTGCAGCCTGCAGAGGAGAAGGCTCCAGGGGGACCTCAGAGCTGCTGCCAGTGCCTGAAGGGATCCTGCAGGAAGGCTGCAGAGGGACTCTTTACAAGAGTGTCCACTGCTAGGACAAGCAGAAATGGAGGTAAATTGAAGGAAATTAGCTTTAGATTCCATCTTAGGAAGAAATTTCTCTCCACAGGGATGGAAAGGCTCTGGAATGGATTGCCCAGAGGCTGTGGCTGTCCTCTGCCTGGAGGGCTTCAAGCCCAGGTTGGATGGGGCCTTGAGTAAGCTGGGCTGGTGGTAGGTGTCCCTGCCCGTGGCAGGGGTTGGGGTAGATGATGTCTGAGGTCTCCCTCAGCCCAGGCCATTCCCTGATTCCATGATTTCTGAGTCACTGAACCCACATTAAGAGCAGAGCAGCCCAAAGTGTCACTGCCTCTGGGCCAGCAGCACCTCCAGAGCCTCAGGTCTGCAGGAGTTGTGCTGAGGGGCAGCAGCCCCTGCCCTGCAGCAGCAGCCCTGCTCCAGCCCTGCTCCAGCCCTGCAGCTCAGCAAAGCCACTCAGGGTTGGGTTTTTAACTGCCATTCACTGAAAATGGCTTTCCCAAAGACATTTCCCTCACTAACTGAGTACTCCTAAGATGAAAATGTTTGTTTTGCTGATCCATTCTGATTTAGGGCCCTCAGAATTCTTGGGTAAGCATCTTCAGTGAGAATTTATTCCAACCTCTTTTTACTGTGTTTGGCTTTTTGCTTATTCTGCTTTGTTTGCCTCTTTGTTTCCTGCTGTAATCTGCCCTGAGTTGTTTGTTTAATTAAAATTGGTGGGGAGCACGTTGGATGTGATGGCAGCTTTCAGAGTGACAGTGCATGCTAATTAGCTGGGAAATTAATACCATTTTTCATGGTGGGGAAAGGGGAAAGGGAGCAGCACTGGGGCTGAAGTACAGCAGCTTCAGCTGCAGTTTGATTACTTCGCTCGGATCTCCTCTCATTACTCTGCAGTAAGATTTGGTTTATTGCAATGAAACTGAAATAATAGGAATTGGCTTTGTTCTGGCAGCTTGCTAAATCACAGCTCCTTTGCTTTCTCCTGGCATCATTTCCAGGGAAGGGATATTCTGAATTTCATTGCTTTGTCTGATGTGAGGAAGAGGTTCTGCAGGTAAAGATGCTGAGGGACTGCAGCATCTCCTTGGAGGAGCCCTGGGGCTGCTGAGCCTGGAGAGGAGCAGGCTGAGAGGCTCAGCCCTCACCAGCACCTACAGGGAGGGTGCCAAGCAGATGGGGCTGGGCTGCTTTAGTGCTGTCTGATCACAGGACAGGGGGCACTGGGCACAGACTGGAGCTCAGGAGGTTCCACTTATAGAATCATAGAATGGTAAGGTTGGAAGGGACCTCAAAGATCATCTAGTTCCAACCCCCTGCCATAGGCAGGGACACCTCCCACTAGCACAGGTCACCCAAGGGCTCATCCAGCCTGGCCTTGAACACCTCCAGGGAGGTTGTGGCAGCCTCTCCAACAGCTCCCGGTCTCCCTNTGGCTCCTGGGCATTTGGCACCAACTGACACCCCCAAGGCCTTCTCCTCCAGGCTGCTCCCTGAGCCATACAATAAACTCTCTGCTCTTCTTAATTTTCCTCTTTTAGCTGATGAGAACTAAGTGCTGATATTTTGTTGTTATTGTTTATCAGTAGCATTTCTAGACTCACAGAAGTGTTTTGGTTGATCTCCTGCATGGTACCCAAAAGCATTCAGCTGTCAGTGAGGAGGAGACACAACAACAAACCAAGCAGCTTGTTGAAAATAAATCTTTTAACTGAAAAACTGGAAAGCTATTGACCCCCAGCTGCAGGGCAGCAGGGATGAGAAATCCTCTGGGCAAGTAGGTGAGCTGCTGAAAAATGCATTTCCCTAGTCTGAATATTGAATATTTCAGGCTCCATCTCCTCTGTGTGTTTATGTTTGGAGGTTATTTCTCTTAGGTCCAAATTCAGTAGAATTAGATCTTGGAGCTAAGTGGCTGCAGAGTCTTCAAGGGCTTGGAAGAAGACTTAGGTTTGCTCTGCTGCCAGCCACTTAGAACCCTAGAATTGTTTCAGTCCTGTTTATATCAGTGCTACAGGCAGTGAGGTCAGGGCACCATCAGCAGGTTTGCAGGTGACCCCAAGCTGAGTGGTGCTGTCGGTATGCCAGGGGGACAGGCTGGCATCCAGAGGGACCTGGACAAGCTGCAGAGGTGGGGCCAGGTGAACCTCATGAAGTTCAACAAGAGCAAGCACAGGGCCCTGCACCTGGGACAGAACAGACCTCACTGTCAATCCAGGCTAGGGGTGATGAGAGTGAGCAGAGGAGGGCTTGGGCTGCTCCCTGGTGAGAAGCTGGGCAGGAGCCAGCACTGGGCACTGCCAGCCCAGAAGGCCAAGGGCAGCCTGGGCTGCATCCACAGCAGTGTGGGCAGAGATGGAGAGAGGGGATCCTGCCCCTCTGCTCTGGGCAGACCTCACCTGCAGCTGTGCCCAGCTGTGGGATCCCCAGCACCAGAGAGACATGGACCTGCTGGAGAGGGTCCAGAGGAGGCCATGGAGATGCTCAGAGGCTGGAGAACCTCTGCTGTGGGCACAGGCTGAGGGAGCTGGGGATGTGCAGCCTGGAGAAGAGAAGGCTGCAGGCAGACCTTAGAGCATCTGCCAGTGCCTGAAGGGGCTGCAAACAGGCTGCAGAGGGACTGTGCCCAAAGCCCTGCAGGGACAGGACACGGGCAGTGGTTTGGAATGAGAGATTGGATGTGAGGAACAAGTCCTGCACCAGGAGGCTGCTGGAACACTGCAGCAGGTTGCCCAGGGAGGCAGCTGAGGCTCCATCCCTGGAGCTGTTCCAGGCCAGGCTGGCTGGTTGTGGTTGGACTGGATGACCTCAGAGCTGCTCTTCATCTGAACAGTTCTGCTCTCTGAAACAATGCTGTAGTGACTGCAGGCTTAGGGTGATGAAGATGAGGCAGTGTAGAGTGAGAGCAGGATAAAAGCTTCTGCCAGTTGGAGAGGAAAAAGACATTTTAGGTGTATGCATTTCGGGGGATAATTTATTGAATTCTCTTCCTTGGCAGTTTGTCAGTTTTTAAATTCTTTTGTGGCAGTTGATAGCTTCAATTCCTTTTCTCTGCTGCTTAACCTGCTCTCAGGTATTTATTTTGCATGTGCATAATATAGCTACAAGAGGTTGATTTCCTTTTGTGTTTTCCTGATGCCTTCTGAGACCGTGAGATAAAAAGAGCTGAATATGAGCATGACAAGCGTGGTGTCAGGAGCCAGCAGAGGCAATAAATAGTCTCTCTTCTCCCCTTTCTCATCCCTTTTCACCACTCTGAAACACAGCAGAAATGATTTTCTCCCTCTCTTTCTCGGGCCAAAGCATCAGTGGCAGGAGGGTGAAGCCAGACTCTGCTCAGTGGTGTCCAGTGCCAGGACAGCTCCTGCCAGCTCCTGCAGCACAGTGAGGATGTAGGTTCTGAAGGGCTGGAGCCTGAGAGCCCTGTGGCTGCTTGCCCTGGGGAAGATCTGAGCAGTGCTGAGCAATGCTGCAAGGCTGGGGGCAGGGAGATGGGGCCAGGCTCTGTGCCAGGACAAGGGGCAGTGGGCACAAGCTGGAATAGCAGAAGCTCCACCTGAACAGGAGGAGGAACTTCTGTAAGGGTGATGGAGCACTGAAGCAGCTTGCCCAGGGGGGTGCTGGAGCCTCCATCTCTGCAGTCATTCAAATCCCATCTGCACATCTGCCTGTGTGGCCTTCTCCAGGTGACACTGCCTTGGCAGGGGGTTGGACTCCATCTCCAGAGGTCCCCTCCAGCCTCCACCATTCTGTGATCCATTTAAGGCCTATAAAGGGTACTTTTATCAACATTAAACCAGGAAATTATGGGAAAATTCACTGCTTAATATTTTTATTTCAAATATCCAGCAGCTTATTGTGAAAATAAATGCAGACTGCTGCAAGCTGCATTCTCTGCCAGTGAGTCTTCATTAGTCTGTTCTGAGCATTCTCTCCAACCTTATTCCTCCTTTTATTTCTGACTGTAGCTCACAAAGTCCCTCAGACAACGCCTACAAAGTTGGCACAACCACCAAGAAGATAAAATAGATACCCCTGAGCACAAGGTGGTGCCTGGCAGGAATCTCCAAGCCTTTAGAAAGCTGCTTTTTAATGTCAGCTTCAGTAAGAGTAAGTCTGAAGGCAAAATCCTGCTCTCAGCAGGTGCTCAGCACCTTTGCTGAATACTTCATCAGTGGTAGGATGGGGAATGCTTTGGCTGACCCTTCAGCCCAGCCCTCTGGCCACTCCACTGGCACAGCCATGCCAGGGCACTGATGGCTTTGCAGTGCCATGGGGCAGCTCAGCTCTCGGCAGGGCAGCACAAGGCTCTTGCTCCAAGTCCCCTTCTGCCTTTGGCCAATAAAATAGGTCATTGTCAGTCAACAAAGCAGCAGTGCCCTAGGCTGGGCACCAGCACCTGTTCTGCAACAGGCTGCCCAGGGAGGCTGTGCATGTCCTTGGGGTGCTCAAGGCCAGGGTGGATGAAGCCTTGAGCACCCTGGGCTGGTGGGAGCTGTCCCTGCCCATGGCAGGGCTTGGAGCTGCATATTCTTGAAGGTCTCTTCCAACCCAGCCCATTCTGATCTCAAGTTCCAGAGGCTTTCAAGCATAGGAAGTATTTTAACTGCCACATTTTTAGGTCACCATGAGGAAGTTCCATCCATAAATTCTTCCTAGAGGTTGACATAAAATGGCATCTCCACCCTCAGCATAAGGACCTGATGGAGAGGGTCCAGAGGAGCACCACAGAGGTGCTATCAGGGGACTGCAGCACCTCTGCTATGAAGACAGGCTGAGAGTTAGGAGTTGTGCAGCCTGGAGAAGAGAAGGCTCCAGGGGGACCTCCGAGCTGCATTGCACCATCTGCAGGGCTCCTGCAGGCAGGCTGGGGAGGGACATGTGCAAGGAGATGTAGCATTGGGGCCAGGGGCAGTGGCTTGAAACCGCAGCAGAGTAGATTGAGATTGGACATCAGGGNGATGGAGAGGGTCCAGAGGAGCACCACAGAGGTGCTATCAGGGGACTGCAGCACCTCTGCTATGAAGACAGGCTGAGAGTTAGGAGTTGTGCAGCCTGGAGAAGAGAAGGCTCCAGGGGGACCTCCGAGCTGCATTGCACCATCTGCAGGGCTCCTGCAGGCAGGCTGGGGAGGGACATGTGCAAGGAGATGTAGCATTGGGGCCAGGGGCAGTGGCTTGAAACCGCAGCAGAGTAGATTGAGATTGGACATCAGGGAGAAGCTCTTTGTGAGGGTGGTGCAGCACTGGCACAGGCTGCCCAGGGAGGTGATGGAAGCCTCAAAGAACCCTTTAGGGGGGATGTTATGGAGGGGTAATTAATTAATGTGAGATTATATTTCCCCCAAATTAATATTGTTTATTAGTGTTGATACCCACTAATTTTAATAATAGTTGGTTCTTCACAGGGTCATGGAAGTGTTACACAGGTAATGACATAGGGTCTAGAGAGAGAGTATGTAACATGAAGTGAGCTCAGTGGAACTGGAAGAGAAGGTTCCTGCAGTCAGTATGCTGCTTGCAGTTGGCTTGGAGAGGAGGAAGAATGTCTTTGGTGCCAGAGTGGTCAGGGACTGGCAGAGGCTGCCCAGGGAGGTGGTGGAGTCCCCATGCCTGAAGGTGTTGCAGAAAGGTGTGGCCATGGTGGGGTTGGGTTGCAGGTTGGACTGGGTGATCTTAGAGGTCTTTTGCAACCTGATCCTATGCAGAGTTGAAAGGCACCATAAGGTCAATGTCCTTTGTCAGAGCTTTTCCCACCCTCACTTAATTCAGGCCTGGCATCAGCAGCCTGCTGCTTGCCAAGGAGGTGATTGCAGCTGACCTCTGTGAGGTGGCAGGTGAGGAAAAACTTGAATTCAGAGGGAATGTTGGAAGAGGTCACCATAAATACCACTCATTATTTCCCTGGGCTGGAGCAAAATAAATGAGATTTTATTTACAGTATCACAAGTCACAGATCCTTAAGCAGCAGCAGTGCTCCTCGTGCTGCTGCAGCAGCAAATTTAAGCCTGGTGTCCTCTACCAGCACCTCATTATTTCTCATTTTCTAAGGAAAAAACTGTCTAAATTAAACTTTAATTCACTATTTAGCAGAGCTAACTAACTCAGGACCCTGAGCAAGACTGAGGTCCTGCTCATGGATTGGATCTGGGGATGTGGTGGCTTCGGATTAGGCAATAAATAATTCATGAGACATAATATGAGAGATGCTGGCAGGCTGCTGCAGTGTGGCTGGAGGAACCAACAGCTCTGGCACGTTCTGGAGCTGCCTTTGGAAGGGGTTGGTTGACATCTTCAATAGCTGGATTTGGAGGTCAGTTGGTTGGTTGTTGTTCCTTAGATTGTAACCTGTTGCCATAGAACCGTGGCTGGAAGCCATCCCTGAGCCCTGCCGCTCCGGTGCTAACCACGTCCTGCTCCACAGTGCCTGCACCCTTGGCTGCTGAGCAAGCTTCTCAGGTCCCTTGGTGGCCTTCCAACTCTCCTGCTCACCACAGTGCTGCTGCTGTCACTATTGATGAAGTGCTTTGAGCCCTGAAGGAGCAGATGTTAGCTCTGCTGAAGCAGTGTCACCCTGCTTGGTGCCCGGGCAGGGACCCTCTAAGGGGAGGGATTGCTCAATCAGTAATTAGTAAGCAGAAGCTCTCCTAGGTAGAGGAGAGACAGATCCTATTTAGAGTGGGGTTTGTCTGTGCTTGGTCTGTCTAACTCCAGAGTTATTTTATCTCAGACTTGCTTCAGTTTTGCTTCAGTTTGCATTTCAGTCCCCAGTGAGGTGATGCTGATTTATTAGTGATTGTTCACTGCCTTCGTCTCCTGGCCCTGCCTCCACCCACTCAGGCTGCTGTGGATTGATCAGGCTCCAGATCTGGGGCAGGGCTCTGGGGCAGGTTGCTCCAGATCAGTGACAGAGGTTGGGTTCAGGTTGTTTAAGGACAGATGGCTCCAGATCAGTGGCAGGGGTTGGGTTCAGGTTGTTTAAGGACAGATGGCTCCAGATCAGTGGCAGGGGTTGGGTTCAGGTTGTTTAAGGACAGATGGCTCCAGATCAGTGGCAGGGGTTGGGTTCAGGTTGTTCTGTAGCTGCATTGTTTTAGCATGTTTGAGTCAGAGAATGGCAGGGGCTGGAAGGGACCTCTGGAGGTCCATCAGTCCAACCTCCCTGCTAATGCAGGGTTGCCCAGAGCAGCTTGCACAGGAGTGGGTTTGGGATGACTGCCACCTCTCTGGGCAGCCTGGTGCTTCACCCCCCTCAAACTAAACAAATTCCTCTTCGTGTTCAGGTGGAGCTTCTGCTGTTCCAGTTTGTGCCTGTTGCCCCTTGTCCTGGCACTGGGCACCACTGAACAGAGCCTGGCCCCATCCTCCTGCCCCCAGCCTTGAAGCATTGCTCAGATCCCCTCGGGCTGCTCTCCTCCAGGCTAGAAAGCCCCAAGTCCCTCAGCCTTTCTTCACTGGAGAGATGCTGCAGGCCCTCATCCTCCCCACAGCTCTCTGCAGATGGCAGCACTCAGCTCTCCCAGCAATTAATGCTCTCTCTTTTAATGAGCTGTTTTACAAAGGTGAGCTTTGGGGTCAGATAGAAATCATTTGCCTAATAGCAAATGTTTTAAATAATTAACAAACTGATTCTGCCATGTGAAGGCATAAAAACAGTGCTTCCAGGGGCTGCCTGGTACTCCTCAGGGGCATGTGGAGTGCCTCAGACGTTAATAACACTGCATTATGCATGCTGCAGGAAAACACAACTCACCAAATGGGTGAGAAATAGTTGGAGGTGCAGAATTAGAGGGGCAAGAATTCCTAACTTGTTAGCAGGCAGAGATTCCAAACACCCAAAGTCCTCCTCTGAACGTGTGAAACAGCCTCAGCTTGCAAAGCAAGGTGCTGCTGAGGCGCAGGAAAACCAAGCACAGATCATTAAGGATCTTAAAACTAGCTCCTGGAAAGCAGAAAATGCAAAAGTCAAACAGCCTGACTGCAGCTGCAGTTGCTGCTGTGCTCTCTGTTTCTTTGCCTCTTGCTCTATTCTTCACCCACACCTATGGGCCCAGAGAAATCCTCTTCCCCACGGGGGTGCTGGAGCACTACACAGGATGCCCAGGGAGTAGCTGGGGACCCATCCCTGGGGATACTCAAAATCAGGCTCAAGAAGGCACTGAGCAACCTGAACTAGCTGGAGGTGTCCCTGCTGACTGGATGGGGGCTGGACAAGATGACCTTGGAGGGTCCCTTCCAAGCCAGTGCTGTCTGTGACTCTCAGTACTAAACACCAGAGCTCTCTTGTGTTTTACAGTTCCTCAAGATAAGAGCCATTCCCTGCTGATTTCATTAGGCTTGACCTATATTTCCTAGCTGAAGCTGTCCAGATGCAGCCTACCCAGGCTTGGTAGCAGAGGTTTGTGTAACAGGAGTTTGTGCAGCTCCTCACACACAGCTGAAGCAACCTCTGAATGCAGAACCAAGCTGAACTGCTCCTGGTATTTTTAGACAGCAGCTGGAAAGCTCAAAGCAAAACTACCTTTAAACCAAGATTCACACTGCAGGAATGCAAATAATACAGGATCATGGAATTGTTGTGGTTGGAAAAGCCCCCCAAGGCCATCCAGTCCAACATCAACCCAACCCCACCGTGGCCACTAAACCCTGGCCCCAGGTGCCATGGCCACACCTGGCTGGAACACCTCTAGGGATGGGGACTCCACCACCTCCCTGGGCAGCCTCTGATAGTGCCTCACCCATTCCATACCACAACAGACTTTGCTCTTGGACAACCAGAGCTCACCCAGGGTGCCCAGATGCTGCTCCAGGATACTCAACTACCATCCAGAGGGCTTAGATAGGACCACAGAATACTTGGAGTTGGAAGAGACCTCTGGAGAGCACAAAGTCACTGCAGAGACCTTTGGAGAGCACAAAGCCACTGCAGAGACCTCTGGGGAGCACAAGGGCACTGTAGAGACCTGTGGGGAGCACCAGGCCAGGGTCCCTGGAAGGAGGATGCTCTTCTTTTATAGCCAGGCTGAGAAACTCTTCTTTTATCCATAATATTTTTCTTCAGAAGAATAAATTCCCAGATTCAGGTTCACAGATTGGGTAGGGTCAGAAGGGACTTTCAAGGACCACCTTGTCCAACCCCCCTGCAGTGAGCAGCCGCAACCCCAGCAGCTCACAGCCCACCCAGCTTGTCTTAAACACTGCAATTCCTTGATTAATTGTTGGAATAAACAATCAAAGAATTAATTAAGTCTTCAAGAGCAAAGCAGGGATAGTATTTGCCTTTAAATAATTAGTGCCACATTATTAATAAAGATAAAGCACTTCCCATCTTCAAAGCCTTCTGCAAGTAATTGCTCCCTGGGCCTCACGAGGGATCTGGGAATTCTCTCCACATTATTAATATCATTAGAGAAGACTTAGAGCTGGAGCCCTGAGGGCCAGAAGCACAACAGGGATTTAGGCACCAGGAATTTCTTCAGGCACCCAGAGTCAGTCAGGTTTGCTGGGCACACAGGTCCCACCCAGCCTTGCATGTGAACCACCACCTCCTGGGCAGCCTGTGCCAGCAAACTGCCTCCAGGCAAGGAACTGCTGGAGGGAGTCCAGTGGGGAGGCAGAGGGATGCTGAGGGGAGGCCTGGGGCTGCTCCAGGGGCTGCAGCACCTCTGCTGCGAGCTCAGGCTGAGGGACTCCAGGGGCACCTCAGAGCTGCTGCCAGTGCCTGAAGGGATCCTGCAGGAAGGCTGCAGAGGGACTTTGCCTGAGGGTGTCCAGACGCAGCCCAAGGGGGAATGGTTTGGAGCTGATGGTCAAAATGTTCCCAGTGAGGGTGCAGGAGCCCTGGGCAGGCTGTCCAGAGAGGCTGTGGAGTCTCCACTTCTGGAGGCTTTCCAAACCCACCTGGACATGTTCCCCTGGGGACCTCCTCAGGGTGAAGCTGCCTTGCAGGGGGGTTGGACTCACTCCCCAGAGGTCCCTTCCCACCCCTCTCACCCTGTGACTCTGTGCCAGGCTGGGAGTTCCTGCTGGAGCTGTGGTGAGGAGTTCATCACTGCAGCAGTGAAATGAGCTGGAGCTCATCACAGCAAAGAGCCTTTTGCACTCTTCACTACCTGACCATAAGATATTTTTATGCATTCTCTCTGCTCTTTTATTTTCCTGCTAGGAAAAATGAATTTGCTTTTCACTCTTTTGTCTTTTCCAGCTGCTTTCTCCCCCTCCTCTTCAGGCTTTAAGCCACTTCAAGCCACATTGGCCATATTTTGTCTTCCATTCTCTCTTCTTGAGCACTCCAACCTCTTGCATCTTAATTGTAGTGTCTTTTAGAACTCCCTGGCTGGGGCATTAGTTCAGAGCTAACTCAGATGGAGAAGTGTGTCCCACTGAGTCAGGAGGCACTAAAAAACTTGCTGGAAGGGTGGAAGTGTTCCTCAGAGGTCTCCAACTATTAATTCAGCTTGAATCTGCTTAGATCGTGAGGCCTGACAGGATTATAATGCACAGTGGCACAGCTGCTTGAGTTCAGAGAAGACTGTGGGAGCTCTGCAGGAGCCTATAGCAGTTTTGGAGTGGGATTTTGAAGAGAATGGAATTCCAGAAGAGTGGAAGAATCACAATGGTAAGGGTTGGGAGGGACCTGTGAGATCATCTAGTCCAACACCACTGCTAACCTTTGCTTGCCCAGAGGAGGTCACACGGGAATGTGTCCAGGTGGGTCTTGGAAGTCACAGGATCTTGGAAGGGGCCTCCAGAGATCACCCAGTGCAACCCCCCTGCCAGATAGGGGCACCCAGGGCAGGGCACCCAGGAACCACAGCCAGGTGGGTCTGGAATGTCTCCAGAGCAGGAGACTCCACAGCTCCTCTGGCAGCCTGCTCCAGGGCTCTGCCACCCTCAGCTTTCTCCTTAAGTTCAGCTGGAACCTCCTGTGCTCCAGCTTGTGCCCACTGCCCCTTGTCCTGTTGCTGGGCACCACTGAGAGGAGCCCAGCCCAGCCTCTTGACTGCCACCCTTAAAGTGCTTGTAAATGCTGCAAGGAGCTCCTCCCAGGCTGCTCTTCTTCAGACTGAGCAGCCCCAAGGCTCTCAGCCTTTCTTCATCAGAGAGATGTTGCAGTCCCTTCATCATCCTCATAGCTCTGCATTGGACTCCTTCCAGCAGGTCCCTGTCCCTCTGGGACTGAGCAGCCCAGCACTGGACACAGCATTCCAGGTGTGGCCTCACCACAGCAGAGCAGAGGGGCAGGAGACCTTCCCTTGACCTGCTGCCCACACTCTGCTAATGCCCCCCAGGAGCCCACAGACCTCCTTGCCCACAAGGGCTCACTGCTGTCCTGTGGGGACCTTGGCCCCCAGCACTCCCAGGTGCTTCTCTTCAGAGCTGCTCTCCAGCAGATGCCCCTCAGCTGCCCTGGTGCAGGAGGTTGCTCCTCCCCAGGTGCAGGACCCTACACTTGCCCTTGCTGAGCTTCATGAGCTCCCTCTCTGCCCAGCTCTGCAGCCTGGCCAGGTCCAGGCCTTGCTGAAGAGCATCACAGCCTGATGGTGTTTTAGCCTATCCTCCCAGTCTGCTATCAGCAGCAAACTCTGCCCCTTCATCCAGGCCACTGATGAAGGTGTGGAGCATCTCCAGCACTAACAGCACAGAAGGTTGCTGCTAACTACCTGCTGGCTCTCAGCTCACTGCAGAAGAGGCTGCAGCCTGAAGGGAGCATTTCCACCCACTGCAGAGGTCATGGCAGCCTTGGAGGTTCCACTGTGGGCTTGCAGCCATGCAGCAAACAAGCTGTGAGGCTTCATTTCTGTTTGCAGGGATCCACAGGAAGCAAAGATTGCTCAGTTGGGAATTTCCAGCGAGGGTGGGCAGAGACTGGCACAGGCTGCCCAGGGAGGCTGGGGATGCCCCTCCCTGGAGGTATCCAAGGCCAGGCTGGATGAGGCCTTGGGCAACCTGGGCTGGTGGGAGGTGTCCCTGCCCATGGCAGGGGTTGGCACTGAATGATCTTGGAGGTCCCTTCCAAGCCAACCCACTCTGTGACTCTGTGACTCTTAGGTTGTGTCTCTCAGCAGTGAGCAGAGACTTGCACAGCTCCATCCATCACAGCTCTGCTGAGGTCAAAGCAGCTAAGGTGTTTCCTACCATCTCCCTGATGTGATTTATTGGTTCTGTTTTCTTTGCTTGGAAGGGAAGGAATTCAGTGTTCCTGAAAGCAGCTCTTAGCAAGGCACCATAAAAGGCAGCAGAGTCAGCAGAACCCTGAGCTCCTAACCCATCCCTTTGCCCTTTTCCCATCATCTTAAGTGTACCCAATAACTCAAGCTGTCAGAAAGTGCAGAGCTGCCTGTATCTGTCTCCTGTCTGACCACTGCCTTCAGCTGCCATCTTCCCTCTAATCACTTATTAATTAGTTGGAGAAACAAGTAGATGAAAATAGATGGGCTCAGGTTTTCTGCAGCCCAAAGCAGGTGGGAATTTCCCTCTGCTTCCCTCAGCTTGGAAGCAATTTGGTGGAAAATTGGAGATTCAGGGGGGAACTTCACACTTTGTGCAGCTATTCCAAAGCAATCAGTGAAGGCTTTGCAAGCCTTTGAAGCTAGAGAGGGTCAGGATTTGATGATGGGTGTCAGGCATGACAGCTTTGACAATTAATGGCTGCTGCCCAGGGCTTGGTGACCCATCCATGCACCCACAAACCTCAGCCTGTGCAGCTTCAAACTGCTGCCAGGAAGGAGGGTTCATAGAATCCCAGAATGGGCTGGGTTGGAAGGGAGCTCCAAAGCTCATCCAACCCAAGCCCCTGCACTCAGCACTCACTCTGGGGCTGTGTGAAAGAAATGAAGGAAGGTGCTGTTGTGAGCCTGTCAGTGCTGTGCTTTGCTGTGGGCTGGAATGCAAACCAACGTTGTCTGCCTCTTAAATCATGGCAAAGCAGGCAGTGCCTGAGACAGAGTTACAAGCAGTTGATACTCAGAGGCAAGAACCTTGTCAGTGCTACTGAGTTGCTCTGACATTTACTTAGTGCAGACAGAAGACAAAGAAGGATTTGCTCTCCTCAGCAGCCCAGCCACCAAGTAGGACATGAAGTGACACCAGCTGGGGTGATGCTACTGAGCTGCTGGCCTCAGTTTCCTACTTTCTTCACAGTGACTGTTTGGCTCTGGCTCCATAAAGGCTCCTTACACTCCAGTCACTGTAAGCAAGGGCAGGGGAATCACAGCCTGGGCTGAGCATTGAGGTGCTGCAAATGCCTGCCTCACAGACTGGATCCTCACCCTCACACCATCAGGGGTGCACTTCACACTGCATTGCCCCAGTCATGACCTCAGCAAAGTCTCAAAGGATTTGGTGGGTTTGGAGATGTCTCCTTCCCTGCGTCCTACTCTTCCTGGTTGAGTGCTCCAGGGAGTCGTGGAATCACCTCCAGAGATCACCTGCCAGAGCAGGGGCACCCAGGGCAGGGCACACAGGAATGCATCCAGATGAGTCTGCAAAGTCTCCAGGGAAGGAGGCTCCACCTCTGGGCAGCCTGCTCCAGGCCTCAGCACCTTCACAGCAAAGAATTTTCTCCTCGTGCTGAGGTGGAAGCTGCTGTGTGCACTTTGTGGCCCTTCCCCTATCCCAGCACAGAACAGAGCCTGGCCCCTTCTTGCCCCCCACCCTTCAGCTACCTATAAGCATCCATAAGGTCTCCTCTCAGCCTCCTCCAGGCTGCCCAGCCCCCGGGCTCTCAGCCTTTCCTCATCACATGGATGTTCCAATCCCTTCATCATCCTTGTAGCCTCATCTGGATCCCCTCCAGTATATTCCTGCCTCTCTTGAACTGGGCAGCTCAGAACTGGACACGACAGTCCAGGAATCCAGCAACTGGCATGGACACTGAAAAATGCAGTACTTGCTGGCTGCCTGAGGCACTCACTTGGGACTGGAAAGGTCTGGGCTGCTCCATGAGCTACCTCTGCCCCTTCTCCACTGTGTGTCTGATGTAAAATGCCTGCTCTGTGGAGCAGAGGGGCTGGAGCTCCTCTCTGGAGTGAGTGGTGGCCATGCTGCTCTCCTCCTGATCCTCTATATTCTTAATTCTTATCTGCACAGTGAAACAGCTCCAGAACAAAGAAGGAAGAGCATCCTTAACCTGAGTGCAACCTGCAAGCCAGCTGTCAGCTTGGGAGGCTTCTCTCTGAGGCACAGAAGATAACCCTGCCTGAAAGGGAGGCTCTAGGACAGCATCACAGTCTAATTCAGCTTGGGAAGGACCTCAGGAGGTCTCTGCCCTTACTTGCTGCTCCAAACACCCAGCAGTGGGCTGAGAGCAGGTTGCTGAGGGCTGTGTTCAGTTGAGCTCTGCTATGAGTTGATGGAGACTTCACTTTCAGTATCAGAAAGTCCTGAAGAAAATCCCAAATGGTCTCTGGACTGCCCCTTGTGAACTGGCCTGCAGGGACAGGATGAGGGGCAAGGGTTTGAGATGAGCCAGAGCAGACTGAGATTGGATGTGAGGAACAAGTTCTGCACCGTGAGGGTAGTGGAACACTGCAACAGGTTGCCCAGGGAGGCAGCCTGGGAGCCACCCCTGGAGGTGTTCCCAGTCAGGCTCAGGAAGGCACTGAGCAGCCTGAGCTAGCTGGGGATGTCCCTGCTGGCTCAGGGGCGTTGCACTGGAGGAGCTTTGCAGCCCATTCCATAAGAGGCCATGAGCAAGCTGAGCTAGTGGAAGGTGTCCCTGCCAGTTGCAGGGGGTGGAACTAGATGGTCTTCCAAGCCCCCCCAGCCCAAGCCACCCTGTGAGGCCATGAATTTACTATCCCTGTGGTGCTGTATCCTCTGTGCTGAGCAGCTCTGCTGACAATTACCCTGAGCAGCATCTTCCTTCTGCTTCTCTGAGTAGCTGCTGGCAGTGGATGTCCCTCACGTCCCCAAGGTCACTTAGTCATTGTCTTTCATTTGCACCTCTGCCCTTCTGTTTCACAGAATCATTAAGGCTGGAAAGGCCCTTTAAGAGCACCCAGTCCAGCCACCAGCCCCACAGTACCACAGCCACTAAACCATGGCCCCAGGTGCCATGAGCAGACCTTTCTGGAACACCTCCAGGGACAGTGATGGTCAAATGGAAGTTCCAGAGGCAGGTAAAAGAGCAGTGGTTGTGTGGTGGAGAGTGACCTTCTGGGGAGCTGCAGCAGTAGAGTTCTTCATGCTTCTTGGTGCTTGTGGCTTCATATGCTTAGTCTGTACTAGCTGAGATGATGTGGGGCTCAAAGATCTTGCAAGTCTCTTCCAATCAAAACAATTTGATGATTCTGTGATGTTCTGGTGCCTTGATGCCTGTTTAACACAGCTGGGGTGTGTGGGTCACCTTCCCCTGCCATCACAGAGCTGGGTGGCTGTGGATCACCTTCCCTTACCATCACAGAATCATTTCAGCTGGCAAAGTCCTTTCAGCTCCTCCAGCCCAACCATTCTCTGACTCTTCCAAGGCTGGGGCCAAACCCTGTCCCTCTGCACCACAGCTCTGCCTCTGGGAAACACCTCCAGGGATAGGGATTCAGTGACCTCCCTGGGCAGCCTGTGCCAGGCTGGCAGAACCCTTTCAGGAAAGAAGGTTCTGCTAATGTCCAACCTAAACCTCCTCTGTCCAGCCCCCACCTCATGCCAACCTCCTCTCAGGGAGCTGCAGAGAGCAATGAGCTCTGCCCTCAGCCTCCTCTGCTCCACCCTGAACACCCCCAGCTCCCCCAGCTGCCCCTCCCCAGCCCTGTGCTCCAGACCCTTCCCCAGCTTTGTGCTCTTCTCTGGACCTGCTCCAGCCCCTCTGGGCCCCTTGGAGTGAGGCCCAGAACTGAAGGCAGCACTCGAGCTGTGTCCTGAGCAGTGGTGTGCAGGGGACAAAGACTTCCTCCCCACGGCCAGGAAGAGGCAGGAGCTGTGTGAGGCTCTGTCCTTGGGATGCAGGAGCCTGGGAGCTCCGAGGTGTGCTCAAATATTGATGCCCTGCACAGCACTGGGAGCACTGCTGCCATGCCAACCAGGCAGCTCACATCTCCTGCCAGCAGGCAGAGCACGGAGCTCCCCTGCTGATTTTGCCCAAAGCCTTTTCTTCCCTTCCCATTCTTTCCCCTTCTCTACCTGTGGAAGCTGATAATTAGAAAACGAGACAGCAATTAGCAACTCTTTTTAACAATAAAAAATTCTTACTAAGAGAAAACATTTTTTTAAATTCTCCTTTTCTTCTTCTTTTCTGCTGTCTTAATATTTGTAATTTCACATCTTCCACCCTCTGGTAACTGCTCCTGCGAGGTGCAGTGGAGGAGCTGTTTACAGGAGATGAATGGAAGCATGAAGCCCCCATGCTCCATTACACTCCTTCTGTATTGCTCCTTCATTTACATCTTGCTTTGGGCAATGCAAGGGGATTATTCTGGCAATTTCTCCCTGGCTCTTTCCAATTCTGGAGATTTATCTGCCAAAGGCTGATTTCTTCTCTCACTGCTGATTTGGAAGGCATTTGTTAGCAGGAGTTTCACCAGGCGCTTGTCAGATAAATTTGCTCCTTATCTTATTTTGCTTGTAGCAACACAGGGGTTGGGGGGAGGAGAGAAGCATAATGGCTGTGACTTACTCTGATGGGACAGCAAAACGGAGGCCTGGGAGACAATGAATATAATTACATTTTTATGAGCAATCACAGAAATAGATTCTTGAAATACTCCTCTTGAAGCATCAGACCGAAGATGAGGATCAGAGTTAGTAAAAGCAGCCTCAGCACTGCCCCTGTACCCTTGCCAGAGTGCTCCTCCTGCCTGAGAGCAACCCAGTGCCACTGCAAGGCAAAGAATCCCAGAGTGGCTCAGGGTGGAAGGGACCTCAGAGCCCATCCCCTCCGACCTCCCCACCATGCCCAGGGACACCTTTCATCCAGACTCAGCTGCCCAAGGACTCACCCAGCCTGGCCTTGAGCACCCCCAGGCTGGAGGCAGCCACAGCCTCCCTGGGCAATCCATTCCAGAGTCTTTCCACCCTTCTTCCTAAGCTGGAATCTGAAGCTGTTCTCCTTCAATTTAACTCCAGTGGTCACTCTTGTAAAGAGTCCCTCTGCAGCCTTCCTGCAGGATCCCTTCAGGCACTGGCAGCAGCTCTGAGGTCCCCCTGGAGCCTTCTCCTCTGCAGGCTGCACCCCCCCAGCTCCCTCAGCCTGTGCTCACAGCAGAGCTGCTCCAGCCCTGGCAGCATCTTTATGGCCTCCTCTGGCCTCACTCCACAGCTCTGTGACTTTCTTCTGCTGGGGACAGCAGAGCTGGAGGCAGGACTGGAGGTGAGAATGGTTTGGGTTGGAAGGGACCTCAAAGGTCACTCAGCTCCAAACCCCTGCCCTGCTCTGCTTTCAAACCACTGTCCCTGGGCCTGCTGCTCCAGGCCCCTGGGAACAGTTCCCCCTCCCAGCTTTCTTGTAGCCCCCTTCAGGTACTGCAAGGCTGCTCTGAGGTCTCCCTGGAGCCTTCTCTTCTCCAGCCCTCAAACATCCCACACAAGGCAGTTGCTCAGCCCTCTGGCAAGTTTTGTGGCCCTCCCCAGGCCCCACTGCCACAGCTGCATGGCTCTGCTATGCTGGGTACCCCAGAACTGGATGTGGTGCTCTGCTGGAGTCTCACCAGAGTGTGGCAGCTGCCCTGGCCTGGCCCTTCTCTTGATGCAGCCCAGGCTATGAGTGATGCTCTGGGCTGCAAGTACACACTGCTGCCTCATCTCCAGTGTCCCCAGGTGCTTCTCCACAGCTACCCCTTTGGCAGAACCTTCTGCCCAGCTCCAGCTTGCAGTGCTCAAGAGGAGCACAACGTGTCCCAGCCAGGTCTGGGTGTCCTCCCAGTGTGTCTGACAGGAGGTTTGTGCAGCAGCATCAGTGAAAGCAACAGAGTCTCTGCTGTCCTTTCCAGATGCTCGAAGCTTCCAGCATATGATGAGCTGCCCTTGGCTGGTCTCACTTTCATCAGTCTCTTGGCTGCATTACAGGAGTGTGATGTACCTGGGCAAGAAGCCTGCGGTGTTTGGGAAACTCCAACTGAGTGCAGAAGCTCAGGCCACAAATAAAAAAACCCAAACCCAACACATCAAAGATGTGCTGTACTTTCTAGGCCAGTTACCAGAGAATTCTCTCCATGACATGCTGTGGCTGGGCTCCAAGAGAGCTCAAAAGACTTCCAGGAGCTCCAAGCTGAAGACTGGCAGCTTGGCTCCTCTAGCACAAAGGACATCTTCACAACAAGCACAGCACCAGGAGCTTTCCAGAGGCAGATTTTCCCCAGGAAAATGGAATAAATTCCAGGGACAGGAGGCTCTCAGTGGCTCTTTGCTGAACCCCACAGCAGCTCCCCTTGAGGTGCTTTGTGGACTGTGGGTGGGAGTCTCCCAGGGGTGGATTGTGCTGGCAGGAGGATTTCCTGTCTGTCCATCTCTTCAATTCCCTCCTCTGTTCTTCCAGCCCATTGATGCTGCTCACACCACTGCCTCCACTTTTTAGGTCTGTCTTCACAGCAGCATTGAGTGGTGCTGCCTGGGGAGGATCTTCAGCTCACTGGGCTCATGTTGAAAGTCTCTTGTGCTACCTCTTTTTTCTTCTCTTCTTTCTCCCTCTCCCTCTCCCTCTCCTCTCCCTGATGCATCCTGTGATTCTCCTAATGGACTAACTGATACTTAGATAGCCTCAGTGGAAGACTTTGGATTGGACTCAAGAAATCAGGAGTCTGGGGAGCTGCCACTGTGGTGGTACTACAGTACTGTCAATCAAAAAAAGAAATGGCCTCAAGTTGCACCAGGGGAGGACTAGGTTGAACTTTAGAAGAACCTTCTTGACTGAAATGGTTCTGCCAAGCCTGGCACAGGCTGCCCAGGGAGGTGGCTGAATGCCCATGCCTGGAGGTGTTTCCCAGAGGCAGAGCTGTGGTGCTGTGGCTTAGCCCCAGCCTGGCAGTCAGAGAGTGGTTGGGCTGGAGGTCCAAGATACTGCTGCCTGGTAACAAGGGATAGACTGAGGAGAAATGGCCTCAGATTGCACCAGGGGAGGTTCAGGTTGGAGATGAGGAGAAACTTCTTTGCTGCAAGAGTGGTCAGGGATTGGCACAGGCTGCCCAGGGAGCTGGTGGAGTCCCCATGGCTGGAGGTATTGAAGGTGAGGCTGGACAGGGCTGTGGGCAGCCTGCTCGAGTGGATGGTGTCCCTGCTGAGTGCAGGGTGCTGGGCGGGGTGAGCTCTGGAGGTCCTTTCCAACCCAGGCCATTCTGTGTCCATTCTTTCTGTTCACAAAGCCAAATCCATCTCCACTTTTGAATTGATTCTGCTCTGTTTCATTCACCTTTAATATTTATACCAAGCTTTATTTTAGTCTCTCTCCAGAGAGTTCATTGAGCAGTGTGATTAGCAGAGACTCAGTCAATTGTTTCACTGGCAAAGCCCTTCCAGCTCCTCCAGCCCAACCACTCTCTGACTGCCAGGCTGGGGCTAAGCCTCAGCACCACAGCTCTGCCTCTGGGAAACACCTCCAGGCATGGGCATTCAGCCACCTCCCTGGGCAGCCTGTGCCAGGCTTGGCAGAACCATTTCAGTCAAGAAGGTTCAACCTAGTCCTCCCCTGGGGCAACCTGAGGCCATTTCTTTTCATCCTATTCCTTGTTATTAGGGAGCAGAGCCCAAGCCCAGCTGCCTGCAGCCTCCTCCCAGGGAGCTGCAGAGAGCAATGAGCTCTGCCCTCAGCCTCCTCTGCTCCACACTGAGCACCTCCAGCTCCCTCAGCTGCTGCTCCCCAGCCCTGCTCTCTAGACCCCTCCCCAGCTTTGTGCCCTTCTCTGGACCAGGAAGGTCCCTCCTGTGGCTCTGCACTGAGCATCTGTAGCACTGCCACCTGTGTCCCCCCCACCATGCTCTGTGCTTTCCACCACCGCTGCCAGGATTTATCAGCATTTGCAGAGCTGTGACATCAAAATGCAGAGCCCTACCCTGAGTTTATCCTCCAAACCAAGCTCCATGGGGACAGCTATGAGAGATGGATCATGAAAAGATCTCTCCTCCTCTGCAAGGTCATTTGTATTCCCAGCCTGTCCCTAGGATAAAATTGAGAGTCACAGAAAGTGTTATTTTTGAACATTGTTTTTTTCAGCCTGGTTAAGATTTTGTCCTGAAGGTAGGAGAGTGGATTCTGGTGCCATATGGCAGCAGGGGCTGCTGTGGGAATTGCTCTTTGGTACTCAGCTGTAGGGTGATCACTCAAAGCAAGTTCCAGGGAGCAGCTTTAATTCCTGTGATCCTTTTTTCCTTTGAGGTTTAATCAGAGGGTTGGGGGTTGGGTTTGTTTTTTAGTGTGTTTACTATCACCACAAAACCAGAAAAGTCCTTTGGAGGTAGAAAAAAAAAATCCATCCCCTGGGTAGTTCAGATTGCTTCTCTGTTAACTTATTTCAGAGAGTCATGGAATAGGCTGGGCTGGAAGGGATCTTCAAGACCATCCAGTGCCAACCCCTGCCATGGGCAGGGACACCTCCCACCAGCACAGGCTGCTCAAGGCCTCATCCAGCCTGGCCTGGAACACCTCCAGGGAGGGAGCATCCACAGCCTCCCTGGGCAGCCTGTGCCAGTGTCTGCCCACCCTCACGCTCAACAATCTCTTCCTCATCTCCACTCTCACTCTCCCCTCTCCCAGCTCCAAGCCATTGCTCTCATTCTGTCACTCCCAGCCCTTGTCAAAGTCCCTCCCCAGCTCTCCTGTAGCCCCTTCAGGTACTAGCAGTCAGCTCTAAGCTCTCCCTTGAGCCTTCTCTTCCCTAGGCTGCCCAGCCCCACCTCTCCCAACCTGTCTCCACTGCAAAGGCTCTCCAGCCCCTGACCATCTTTGTGGCCCTCTCCAGCAGTTCTGTGTCCTCCTTGTGCTGGGGGCACCAGAACTGGGCACTGAGCCCAGGTCGGGGCTCAGAAGAGCAGAGCAGAGGGGGAGAAATGGAAAGTACTGAGGTGAGGGAAGCAAACCCTCCATGCCCCCTGGCCTGGCAGGGCTCTGCTGAGTGCCATCTCCCCCGTGCCCACACAGCCACTCTCGGAGGTGATGAAGCAGCTGGCTCTAGCTGCAGAGCCGCCACGGGGAGCGCAGACAGGAAGGAAGCCAAACGATTATGGGAGTTTATAATCAATAAATAATGAATAGCAATTATTTATGGGGCAGTAAATCAATGCGAGGAGCTGGTGCCCATTTTCCTGCTGTCACAAACACAGCAGATAAGTGGGGCCTAATCGATGCCAGGCTAATTTCCAGGCACGGGGAGCACTGATTGCTCCTGCGGCTGCCCGCACGCTCGGCACAGCACTGGCAGCAGCTCTCCCGCCGCAGCTTCAAGTGCTGTCAGCTGCTCCTGCCTCTGCTTATTTGACTCCTGATCTCTCTGTGCCTCAAACAAATAGGAATTCACAGAAATCCTNTGATACTGTGACACTGTGATACCAAGCCCTGCTATGGTAGGTGGGAGGGAAGCACCTGCACAGGCTGGAGAAGTGCTGAGGAGAGCCTTGTGAAGCTGAAGGTGCTAACTGATGACTTCTGTCTAGAGAAGCCCAACAGCCAATTTCACCTCTGTTTTGCTTTTCTGGTCTTTTCAACTGGCCAGTTTTCTCTGCTGAACAGAAGTGTGTGTGTCTGTGTGCTGATTGTGTGGCTCATTCTCAGCTCACTTGGCTTTGGACTGCTTTTGTAGAGTCATAGAATGGTAAGGTTGGAAGAGACCTCAAAGCTCATCTAGTTCCAACCCCCTGCCATAGACAGGGACACCTCCCACTAGCACAGGTCACTTGAGGCCTCATCCAGCCTGGTCCTGAACACCTCCAGGGAGGTTGTGGAGCACAGAATCACCCAACGTAATCAAAGATCAGGTTGAGTGATTCTGTGCTCCACAACCTCCCTGGGCAACCTGTGCCAGTCTCTCACCACCCTCACTGCCAAGAACTTCCTCCTAACATCCAGTCTAAATCTCCCCTCTGCCAGTTCAAACCCATTCCCCTTGTCCTGGCATTCCAAACCCTTGTCAATAGTCCCTCCCCAGCCTTCCTGGAGCCCCCTTCAGACCCTGCAAGGCCACTCCAAGCTCTCCTGGAAGCCTTCTCTTCTGCAGGCTGCAGAGCCCCAACTCTCTCAGCCTGTCCTCACAGCACAGCTGCTGCAGCCCTCTCAGCATCTTGGTGGCCTCCTCTGGACTGGCTCCAACAGTTCCGTGTCCTTCCTGTGCTGGGGGCTCCAGAGCTGCACACAGGACTGCAGGTGGGGCACTGGTCAATATTCACTGCTGAACAGACGTTTGTGTGTGTGCTGATCTTCTGGCTCATTGCCAGCCTTTTAGTGGTCAGTTTTCACTACTGAACAGAAGTGTCTGTGTGTGCTGGTTTTATGCTTCATTCCTCAGCTCACTTGGCTTTGGGGGTTTTTATCTAGTCACTATTGACTGCTGGACAGAAATCTCTGTGTGTGGATTCCATGCCTCATTCTTCAGTTTGCTTTGCCTTGTTTTTCACTGGTCAATATTCCCTGCTGAAGAGAAGAAGTTTGTGTGTGTGTTGATTTTCTTCCAAATTCTTCACTTTGCTTTGTGCTGTTTTCAGCTGGTCTTTATTCACTGCTGAACAGAGGGGGTTGTGTGTGTGTGTTTATTTTATGCTTCAGTCTTCAATTCACTTGGGTTTGGGTTTTTCTAACCAGTCAATGTTCACTGCTGAACAGAAGATGTTTGTGCCTGGGTGTGTTGATTTCCTGCTTCACTTTTCAGTTCGGTTTGGTTTGTTGTTGTTTTTCACTGGCCAGTGCTCACTGGTGAACAGGAGAAGGTTGTGTGTGTGTTGATTTCATGCTTAGTCCTGCAAGCTAGAAGTGTCCCCAGGCCTGCTGGGCAGCAGCAGAGAAAGGTCAGTGAGACACATCACCAGCCTGGGCTCGGTTTTAATCTGATTGACAAAATAAAGTGCCCCATTTCAACCTGCTCCCAGGCACAATATGATTTGTACAGCATCCCCACAACCCTCTTCCAGGCGATTGCAATGTGCTAGGCACTAGGTCAGACCAAATGGTAATGACTCACTTTGCATTAGCATCTCCGCAAGCTTGCGAGCTGCAGTCATCACCATTACACTTCCAGGGCTCTCAAATGCAGTGATTAAGAGCAGGACATTTTTTTTCCCTGTGTAAGCAGTGATGTAGCTTTGCAATAAAAAGCAGAATGAGAATTACCCAGAGCACATTTCCCACTTGCCACAAGTAAAAAGCTCCAATCCTTCAGCAACTGGTTGCAGAGGACTGCTCAGGACGAGGCAGAGACTTGCTGGCAGCAAGAGGAGTTGGCCTGAGTGACAGGCTGCAGAGCTGAGCCCAGGCCAACCTCATGACATTCAACAAGGCTAAGTGTAAGGTCCTGCACTTGAGTAGGCACAATCCAAAGTACAACTCCAGGCTGGGTGGGGAATGGCTGAGAGCAGCCCTGAGGAACAGGCCCTGGGGGTCTGGGGTGATGAAAAGCTCAAGATGAGGCTGCAGTGTGAGTGCAGCCCAGACAGCAACTGTGTGCTGGGCTGCAGCAAGAGCAGTGTGGGCAGCAGGGCAAGGGAGGGGATTCTGCCCCTTTGCTCTGCTCTCCTCAGACCCCACCTGCAGTGCAGTTT
>WBNM01018138.1:113754-210777 GCA_013399055.1 Ramphastos sulfuratus | reverse complement strand
GGGGCGGGTTGGGGGGGAGGGAGGGGGCGGTACGTGCCCCGCCGCACGCGGCATGTGACACCCCCCCACACTTCTGCCCACGATTGCGCGCGCGGGTACGCTGCGTTCGTCGGCGCGTGTCCTCGCGTGGGTGCGCCTGTGGGTGCTGTCGTGCGCGCTCACGCGCGTTGCGGCGTCTGTGCGTGTGCGTTCACATTGGCTTCCGCGCGCTCGGGGGCCGGCGGGTATTTCCACGCGGGTGTACACGCGCGTGTCCTGCGCAAGGCTCTACGCTTTCCCGCCGGCCGTTCGCGCCGGCCCACGCGGGGTTCGGCGCGCGGTGCCGAGCGCGCGCATGCTGGTAACCTTGTGCTCGCGCCTGTGGTGTTGGTGTTCACGCGTGACGCGGCGGTTGAGTGCGCGCTCAGGGCAGCGCCCGTCCGTGCTGGGGGCGGTGCGTGCGGGCACGTGCGTGTGCGGAATCGTGCCCGCGTGCGTGTGTGTCCGGGGGTGCCTGTGAGTGTACGTTGGGCTCGCACGCGTGGGCGTGCGCAGGGGTGCGAACACGCATGCCGTGGGCGTGTCGGTGCATGGGGTGCGTGTGCATGTGGGTGCGTGTCCCCGCACCGGCCGTGCCTCCCCCAAGCTCAGTGTCGGGCGGTCCCGGGGAAGCTGCCCCGAGGCGCAGTGGGGACCCCGCCCCAGTGGGAGTGGGGGGACCCCCCCTCCCTGTGCCCCGCCCCCGCCACCTCCCCGCCGCCCCTGCCCGCATCACCTGAAACTGCCGCGGTGTCGGGTTCGAGCTGGCGGCGCCCGGCCCCGCCGGGGGGGCCGCGGACAGTCCGGGGTGGAGCCGATGCCCCCCGGGGATGGCGGCTCGGGGGGACACCGACGCACATTATCGGAGCGCTGAGCGAAGGACACGCTGCACGCTCCCCCCGGCCGTGCCTCAGTTTCCCCTCTGAGCCCCCGCGATGCTCCACGCTAAGGGCTGGTCTCAGGAGCCGTGGGGGCACCACACCCTTCTCCCCACGCAGCCCCACAGAGGAACGCGCTCCCCTCAGCTCCCCCAAGCCGTGGTCGTGGGACACACACACAGAGAGGCCTCCCCCCACCAGCTGCAAGGCCAGCCCTGGCCGCTCGTGATTGACAGCTTTCCGCGCCCGATGGCCACGCCGGTCCCGCAGGAGCGGCCAATCCCCTCAGGCGGAGGTGGGGGGAGGTGGTGCTGCCCCCCCCCCCGGCCTCTCCATCCCCCCCNGGGCGGGTTGGGGGGGAGGGAGGGGGCGGTACGTGCCCCGCCGCACGCGGCATGTGACACCCCCCCACACTTCTGCCCACGATTGCGCGCGCGGGTACGCTGCGTGCGTCGGCGCGTGTCCTCGCGTGGGTGCGCCTGTGGGTGCTGTCGTGCGCGCTCACGCGCGTTGCGGCGTCTGTGCGTGTGCGTTCACATTGGCTTCCGCGCGCTCGGGGGCCGGCGGGTATTTCCACGCGGGTGTACACGCGCGTGTCCTGCGCAAGGCTCTACGCTTTCCCGCCGGCCGTTCGCGCCGGCCCACGCGGGGTTCGGCGCGCGGTGCCGAGCGCGCGCATGCTGGTAACCTTGTGCTCGCGCCTGTGGTGTTGGTGTTCACGCGTGACGCGGCGGTTGAGTGCGCGCTCAGGGCAGCGCCCGTCCGTGCTGGGGGCGGTGCGTGCGGGCACGTGCGTGTGCGGAATCGTGCCCGCGTGCGTGTGTGTCCGGGGGTGCCTGTGAGTGTACGTTGGGCTCGCACGCGTGGGCGTGCGCAGGGGTGCGAACACGCATGCCGTGGGCGTGTCGGTGCATGGGGTGCGTGTGCATGTGGGTGCGTGTCCCCGCACCGGCCGTGCCTCCCCCAAGCTCAGTGTCGGGCGGTCCCGGGGAAGCTGCCCCGAGGCGCAGTGGGGACCCCGCCCCAGTGGGAGTGGGGGGACCCCCCCTCCCTGTGCCCCGCCCCCGCCACCTCCCCGCCGCCCCTGCCCGCATCACCTGAAACTGCCGCGGTGTCGGGTTCGAGCTGGCGGCGCCCGGCCCCGCCGGGGGGGCCGCGGACAGTCCGGGGTGGAGCCGATGCCCCCCGGGGATGGCGGCTCGGGGGGACACCGACGCACATTATCGGAGCGCTGAGCGAAGGACACGCTGCACGCTCCCCCCGGCCGTGCCTCAGTTTCCCCTCTGAGCCCCCGCGATGCTCCACGCTAAGGGCTGGTCTCAGGAGCCGTGGGGGCACCACACCCTTCTCCCCACGCAGCCCCACAGAGGAACGCGCTCCCCTCAGCTCCCCCAAGCCGTGGTCGTGGGACACACACACAGAGAGGCCTCCCCCCACCAGCTGCAAGGCCAGCCCTGGCCGCTCGTGATTGACAGCTTTCCGCGCCCGATGGCCACGCCGGTCCCGCAGGAGCGGCCAATCCCCTCAGGCGGAGGTGGGGGGAGGTGGTGCTGCCCCCCCCCCCGGCCTCTCCATCCCCCCCGCGCTGCCCAGTGTCTCTTTCGCAGGTGGCACCATGGGGACAGGTGAGGAGGGCACGGGGCGACGGGGTGTGTGTCCCAGGCTCCCCTTCGTGGAGGGGGCACCGTCGGATGGTGCTGACGGGGTGGGCGCAGCGGGAGGGCTCCTTGGGGGGCTGGCAGGCGACAGGGACACCAGCATGTCCCCCTGGCCGGGGCCATCACTTATTTATTGAGGTCAGGCTAGAGCGAGCGGGGGACGAAGCGGGGGGGCCTGTGACGGCGTTTCACCTACGCTTGAAAAATCGCCGCGGGAACTGCCCTCGGGGAGAGTGGGCTTGTCAGGTGGTGTAAATCTGGAGGGGCTACAAGGAGGACGGGAAGGGACTCTGCACCCCTCGTGCTGCAAAGCCACCGTAAAGAGGGCCCAGGGAGGTCAGATCCTGCTCTCTGGCTAAAGCTGAGTTCCCCACATCCCTTGCAAAGCCTTTCCGGCTTTGTGTCATCAGCTAAAGCCCCTTTGTGCCCCAGTATCCCTGTCCCAGGACAGGTCAGCCTGTGCTTGCCACCCCCACGGTGATACCCAGATGCCCTGCAGCAGGTTTGCTCCTGGGGTGCTATAGGGTGGGTGGGGACAAATCTGGAGAGGGGTACACAATGCTCCTTGTCGCTCCAGGCTGTGTCACTACAGCCGGGACCCATCCTGCCAGCACCAAGTACCCACACCATCTGGCCCTGGCATCGTGCTGTTAAGAGGGAGTGGTGTCCGAGCCTGGGCATGTGCTGCTGGACTATGCCATGTCCCCCCTCGGCTGGTGGGCAGCCTCGGCCCTGTGAGGACGTGGCCAGCCCCGAGCCGGACACCAGGACGCTGGGGTGCCCAGCACCACCATGGCCCAAGGCTGGGACACAGGGATGACGTCGGGTAGCCGGTCGCGGAGCTCCAGCAGTGAGGCCAGCCTGGCTCCCCACTGCCTTCTCAGCAAGCAGAGCCGTCTGCTCAACGGGATCACGCGGGGTAGCCGCGCCGCCTCCCCCATGGGCCGTGTCATCCTCATCAACACCCCCATTGAAGGTGCGTAGGGTATCCTCCCAGCCGTCTGCCCACCCACATGACCAAGGGGGCCTGAACCTTGTGTTCCCTGGGTGTGGAGGCAGAGAGAGTTGTCCTAGGACTGAGGACATCTTCAGCAAGATGCTGTTGCTTGCACCCAGCCGGTATGACACCTCCTGCCCTCTGTCCCCACAGCTAGCAGCAACGAGAGTGATATCATCAATGCCATCACAGTGGAGAAGAGCGTGGATGGCAAGCTGGGCTTCAGCGTCCGTGGGGGCTCTGAGCATGGGCTGGGTATCTTTGTCAGCAAAGTGGAGGAAGGCAGCGCTGCCGGTAAGTGAGACACAGTGAGGGACACTAGCAAGGATAGGCACTTCCAGCAAGATCCTCTCAGGTAGCTCCCCGTGCAGTGCCACAGCAACGATGCTGCCCTTCACAGTGACAAGTTGCCATTTGCTCCCTGCCTCTTCTGCACATAGAGTTTCAGGCTTTACAATGAGAAGGGCAGGGGACAAGAGTGGCAGTCTCATGCGAATGGCTCTGAACTCTGTCACCAGAGGTGACAAGTCTCATGTGCCTGCCATGGCCTCAGTACAACTGCCAGTCATCCATGCCTCTGTTCCCAGGGGGTTTAAATCAGGCTGGGCCCACAATTATCAGTGTACACCAAACAAGGACATCAATGCCACGTCAGGTTCTCAGCTGAGCCATGTACCCTCACAGAGCAAGCTGGGCTGTGTGTTGGTGACAAGATTACAGAAGTGAACAGTGTAAGCCTCGAGAACATCACCATGAGCAGCGCTGTCAAGGTCCTCACCGGCAACAACCGTCTCCGCATGGTGGTCCGGAGGATGGGCCGTGTGCCAGGCATCAAGTTCTCCAAGGAGAAGACGGCATGGTGAGCAAGGCATCCCCCAAGCCAGCACCCCAAAACCCAACCCAGTAGAGGGCGTGGCGGGGAGGCTCAGTGAAGGATGCTGGGGGATATGAAGGATCCCAGAACTGGGGGACCTCCATAGGGATGGAAAAGCGCATCTGAGGTCTCTGACAAAGGTAGGGAGACCTCATGATGGGGCACAGACTGGGGTAGGAAGGTCTGAAGCAGGCAGAGTGGGTGTAACCCCCATCCTTCACATCTTCTATTGCTATTGCTCTTCTCGACTGGATGACACCACAGACCCCATCCAGCTGGAGGATGAGAGTTACACCCCTGAGCCCCCCCCCCCCCCCCAACACTGTGCCTATGCTGTAGGGTGGATGTGGTGAACAGGCGCCTGGTGGTGGAGAAAAGCGGCTCGACGCCATCAGAGAGTGGCTCTGAGGATGGGTTGCGGCGCATTGTTCACCTCTACACCACTTCTGATGACTACTGCCTGGGCTTCAACATCCGTGGCGGCAGGGAGTTTGGCCTCGGCATTTACGTCTCCAAGTATGGCCACCTCAGGGGGCACAAGGGAGTTGTGGTGCCCCAGTCTCCACTGTGCCCGTGCTGGGCTTGGCATCTGCTATCTGGCTGAGCCGCTCACCCTCATAAAACTGTGATGCTGGGGCACCCGGGCAGAGGTGTGGGGCAGGAGCAGGGGTCCAGCAAGGGCTTAGCCCCATCCTGCCCCATCACTGCTGCTCTAGGGTGGATCCTGGGGGTCTGGCAGAGCAGAACGGCATTCGAGTGGGAGACCAAGTCCTTGCAGCCAATGGAGTCAAGTTTGAAGACATAAGCCATAGCAAGGCAGTGGAGGTGCTCAAGGGACAGACCCACATCATGCTAACCATCAAGGTACCCATGCCTGGCCCTCACAGGACCCCTGGGAAAGATGGGAGGTTGGCACATCCCTGCACTGGCGCTGCCCAGCTGGACCTGGCGCCCATGGGGCTGGTGTGGCTGCTGCTGCCTGGTTGGGTTTCAGGCAGGTGGGAGGTGGGGGGGAATGCATTATTCATGGCTGGCACCAGATCAGGTTCACCAGGGCAGCCTGTGTGTGCTGACCCCCTCGTCCTCTCCCTGTGTGCCTAGGAGACGGGCCGATTCCCTGCCTACAAGGAGTTGGTGGCCGAGTACTGCTGGCTCAGTCGCTGTAAGGGCAGTGCCGTCGGTACTGGCAGGGTGCGGGATTGGGTGGAGGGGATGGGACACTCATGTAGATAGTGTCTGGCTACTTGAGGGCTGTGAGATTCCCTGGCATTGGAGCTCCCTATGCCACAGTTAACATCCCCACAATCATTATGGGCTTGCACAGTCCCACTCGTGCCCCAATCCTTGGAGGAGACATGAAGAGCCCCGTGTCACAGCCAGCAGCCCTGTGGCCTCTGTGGCCCAGCAGGATCTTACATGTCCCCTAATCCTGGGACATGGCCAGCAGCCTGCTGCTTCCTGTGACCCTGTGCCTTGTAGGGTACACAGAGCTTCTCCCTATTTGACCTTCATCAGCCCTGCAGTCCCCGTGGCCCTAAGGATCCCCACATATGCCCCATCCTCAGGGGGGATGGGGAGCTTCTTGTGGCCCTGCAGTATGTCACTCCACATCCCTGCTGTGCCTTTGCAGTGACCAATGGACAGCTGCAGCAGCTGTCTCAGACCTCGGAAACCAGCTCCTCCATCTCGTCCTACTCCTCGGGGCCAGCGTCGGGGCCAGTGAACGGACTGGGGACAGGCACCCCAGTGTCCCCTGCCCGCACTGTGGATGTGGCCATCTCCACGGAGGATGGGCCACGGCGAGGCTGGGTGCGGGAGCGTGCCGAGCGGGCCATGCAGACCGAGCCGGCTGCCGAAGGGCTGCCAGAGACGCGGCGCACGGTGCGGCCCCCCGAGCTGCTGCGGGACACGGCCATCCGGAGCCAGACCACTCGTGAGCCCCCTGGCACCCACTCACGCCGAACCTTCACCCACTCACCCAAGACAGCACTGCTGCTGGCGCTGAGCCGGCCTCGGCAGCCCATCACACGCTCCCAGAGTGACCTCACTGTCGCTGGTAAGCACCAGGGCATGTCCCCGTGCATGGAGCTCACCTCTGCCCGGGCTCCCCCTCCAACCCTGCAACCCCAGCTCTGACAGTCTTGACAGACTTGTACCACATGGAGCCTATCCCAGACATGGGCATCCTACAGGCCCTAACCCACATGAATATCTTATCCTCACTCCTGGGCATCCTATAGCCAAGTCCCTGTTCCTTGCGCTGGTGCCTTAACAGTCGTGAGCCCATGTGGACTCCTGGCCATCAGCTCTGGGCATCGTATAGCCCTGCGTAGCCCCAGTCCTGTCCCAAAGGCTTTCAGACACCCCAAAGCCCGTCCCCATGGGCCCTGCACCCCACAGCAGGACTTTTCCAGTCAGTGCCTCACAGTAGCTCCTCCATACCCACTCCCAAGTTCCCTGCCTCCCAAACACTGTTTGAGGTGTCATCCCCTAATTTCTGTTCCAACCCTCCCTCGCTGTTCTCAGAGGAGAAGCGGAAAAAGGAGAAGCCAGACGGACAAGGAGCGTGGGGGGCACCCCCAGGGCTGCACCGCTCCAAGACCCTCGTCAATCTCTTCTTCAAGGGAGGCCGTGCTACCAGCCAGAGTTGGGCCCTGCCTAGCCAGGAGCCCCCCACCTCTGACCGTCGGGCACACGCCAAGTCCCCAGGGCGCCTTGATGGGGACAGAGGTACCAAGCTGGGGGACAAAGTCCCAACATGGGACTGGTTACCCCTTATCTGGATACTGCATCCCTGTTGTGGAATATTGGGCATGGAGAGGGGCATGGGGAAAGGGTCCTCAGGCATGCAATTTTAGTGATGGGCAGTGATGCCTCTGGCCTCCCCTGGGTGCTCACTGCTCTCCATCTCCCTTGCAGTAGGTGCTGTGCAGAAGTTTGTCATCCGGAGCCTGAGGCGGGGTAATGGGAGTGTCCGTGTGCCTGGGGGACTGTGGGACAGCCTCTGCATGCCCCTGGCCTTGCATTGCATGCGTCTGTCTGTCTAGCATGGAGCGAGCTGTTGGGGTGGGGGAACATGGGGAAATTTGTGGTCTGTGGGATTTGTGGCCACCTTTTCTTGCTGCATGTCCCCCCCACCTAGAGAAAGGCCGGCGTGCCAGCATCCTGGGCCCTGCAAGCATCACTGCCCTGCAGCCCAATGGCAGCGACCCCGAGGCCCGGTTCCCACACATCCAGGACACCGCAGCACGCCTCCTCAGCCCTGATGAGGTGACAGCTGTGCTCCGCCACTGCTCCAGGGTATGGCACCACAGATGGTGTGCAGGCAGGGCATGAGCAGGGCAGTGCCAGCACCCCATGCTGCTCTCTGGGCAGCTCCTGCATCCCAGGGTGCACCATGATCACCCTGTGCACCAAGTGCCCATGGGAGGTGAATGGAGGCATGGGGGATGGGGCAGCACCCATCTGGTGACACCTCTCCTGCATCCACAGTACCTGCATGAGGGCAGCGTGGAGGATTTAGTGCGGCCATTGCTGGCCATCCTGGACCGGCCAGAGAAGGTCATGCTGCTGAGGGATGTGAGGTAGGTGATACCCTGATACCACCCAGCTGCGCAGGATGGACCTGAAGCCTCACATACACTCTTCAGGCCCAATCACACTCCATCCTAGAGGCTGCCACAGCCTGTTCCCTATCTTTGCCCTGGCAGGAGTGTGGTGGCCCCTACAGACCTGGGTCGATTTGACAGCATGGTGATGCCTTTGGAGCTGGAAGCTTTCGATGCCCTAAAGAGCCGTTCAGGTAGAGCCTGCTCCACCCCATGGACCTTGGACTTGGCGAGGGGCAGGGAGTAGCAGGCAGGGGTTGGCACAATTCAAGGGGTGACTCTTGGCTCCCCTTGACTGCAGTGCGCTCACCTGCCCTCCGCCCAGCCCATCACGACATCCCTCCCAAGAGACACCTCATCACACCAGTGCCTGGTAAGTAGCACCCCATGGGGTCCTCCTGGCCATTGGGCTGCTCTGTGGTGGGGAATGTGAGGTAAAGATGGTATGATTTGGAGGGAGGAGAAAATGAGCTGGGATGCCTGTGTGCAGGAGGTCCTAGGTCCGTGGGAGGTGACATCTAGTGTCTCTAGGCACTGGAAGGTCCTGGAGTGGCAAGATCAGTGGATCCTGGGTGCCAGAAGCTCCTGGGGAGGACCTAGAGTCCATGGAGGGAGCTGGGGTGCATGAGGGTTCATGGGTGTCATATGTCCTAGAAAGGGGTGACAAGATGTCTGAACGTCCCTTGGCACTGAAGAGGGCTCCCTATGTGGCAGAGATTCCAGGGCTCTGTAGTCCCCAGGGGATACCTGGGAATCTCTGGGTGGTGGGGTTCCTAGGGAGCAGGGCTGTGGGATCCTGAGGGGAGAACTGGGTAGTGAGGGTCATAGGGGGCAGGGCTGTGGGATTCCAGGGGGAGCGCTGGGTGGTGGGAGTCCTAGGGAGCAGGGCTGTGGCGTCCCGGGGAGATCTCTGAGCCCTTCTCGTTGCAGACTATCGGGGCGGATTCCTGCTGAAGCCGGCGGGGGCCCCAGAGCCGGAAGAAGCCGGGGGTCTGCAGGCAAGCCCGGCCCGGCCGCGGGCCTCCCCCAGCCCCCGCCGGCTTCACCCCCGCACCTACACCCCGCTCCCCGATGTGCCAGTGGATGCCTATGCCTGCACCTGCCGCCCCCCGCCCGCCACCAGCCCGAAATCCCCCAACTGGCTGCTGACCAAGCCCCTCCCGGCGGAGGACCATGAGCATTCAGGCAGCACCTGGCGCAAGGAACCGCTCGGGACAGCATCCACCGAAGTTCCAGGGAAGCCCCGGCGTGCACGGTCTCCCCTTGCACCTCTCTTTGAGGGGTCAGGGGGTGAGGCAAGGGCTGGGGCAGCCACCAACGGCCCTGGAGATGCTGGCAAGGAGGAAGAGGAGAAGGAGGAGGAGGAGTATCGGCTGCTCACTGTCACCCTCTCCAAGCTGAAGCACTCGCTGGGTGGGTGGCACACGCATGGGACCCCAGAGGTGGGGTAGGGGCAGGGTGAGGACACTCCTCCTGGCACTAATATTATTGGGATGAAATGCGTATTCTTGGCAAGGGGTACCTTATTTAGGAGGCATGAGGCAATACCCAAAGCACTCCTACAAAACTGTAATGTGAGGAGCTGCTGCCGCCCCATCCCCTCATCTATGCAGGACCTACCAAACTAGGGCAGGATGGAGGCGTAGCTGCCCAGGGGACAGGGTGCCACGTCTGGGAGTGGGTGGGTGGGGGGTCTCAGCCTACCGCTGTGTAAGTATGTTGTGGCTCCCTCGCAGGGATCAGCATCTCTGGTGGTATCGAGTCAAGGGCACAGCCAGTAGTGAAGATCGAGAAGATCTTCCCTGGAGGAGCTGCCTTTCTCAGTGGCATCCTCAAGGTATGGGAGGACCCAACACACCCTGAAGGGTGGGCAGGCATCTAGACATCCATATCCTATGATGCCACTGGGTGCTGGCAGCCCCTGGCACTCTAAAAGTGGCTGCACTTCACTCTGCTGCCTTCCCTTGTTGGGGCCAGGCTGGGCAGGAGCTGGTATCAGTCGATGGGGAGAGCCTGCAGAATGTCACCCACCAGCGGGCTGTGGACATCATCCGCCAGGCCTACCGCAACAAAGCCAAGGACCCCATGGAGCTGGTGGTGCGGGTGCCTGGAGCCCCTCCAGAGTGATAATGGACACTGACCCTGTTTGAGGAGCCATCCCATGCTCATTCCTGCACCAAATTGTGGCCAGTCTCAGCACTGGCAGAAGGTGTGAGAGCCAACCCCATTCAATGGGCACAGAGGACATGCCTACAGCAGAAGCCTGGTGGGGGCACCAGCAGCGGCATGAGGAGAGCAAGCAGCCTGAGATCCTGCTCCGGACACACAGACACAGGCCTGAAAAAAACACAGCCAGGGGCTTGTTTTTAATTGGCATTTCTGGGTGGTACACAGTTGAGCCAGGCTCTGGGAACAGGACACAACCAAAATAAAGTACAAAATTCCCCTCCCAGAGCTGGGGGCAAACAAGCCAGAGCTGGGCACAGCCAGACTTTTCCTTTGGTTTCACCCCTCTGGATGCCCAGCTGGCCACCCACCTATGCTCACCCTCAAGGTGTCCCCAGGGTGTCCCCAGCTGGCACCCTTGGCACCGTGCCCCTCTCCCCTGGCAGCCTGGGCATCACAGGGGCATGGGCCAGGCTTTTCTGGGGTGGGGAAACAAGAGCACTGGGGGCAAGTGTATGGGAAAGGCACTGAGGGCAAGTTGCCCCGTGGCTGGGGTGAGGGGGCACAGACAGGCAGAGTGTGAGCTAGGGGAGGGTGATATGTTTTGGTAGGTCCTATAAAAATAGAGTTATTTAAAATGGCACAGAAACAAATCCCCTGACAAACACATTGGGGGAGAGGTGTAGGTTGGGAGGCTGGCATGGGATGACTGACACGGGCTGGCAAATGCCATTCCCCTTCGGAAGTGGCTGGGGACAGAAGGAACAAGCCAACCCTCCCCCTGCCCAAGGTGACCCTTGCTGATGCCAGTGCTGCTAATCCTCCGGGTGCTAAGAGGATCAGCAGGAACCAGCTCCGGGCAGCCCTGAGGCCGTGATTCTGCACCCACCTGGCCCTTTACCTCATGGGCACCCCCTGCTGTGGTGGGTGCAGGTGCACCCTTGCCTGAACACCTCCACGCTGGAGAGGGAGCAGCGTCTGTGGTCCCCTCTGCCCCCTCCCAGTGGTCTTTGCAGAGTTGGAAGGAGGGCAGGGATCCCCCACAGCCCCAGGGCTCCCAAAATCCCAGGGTGTGGAAACCATCCCCCACAACTCTTGAGCATGGGGTGAGGGCAGGTAGCATCTCAGATCTCAGTGGCTGTGATCTCCTCAAAGTGTGAGTCAGAGCCGGGGGGGCCACAGTGCTCAGGTGGGTGGTCCTCGCCCTGGAGCCGGAGATGCTGGAGCCGCTGCTCAAGCCGCCGGTTGCAGCGGTACATCTGGATATAGCTGTACTGCAGCTGCTTCTGGTAGCGGATGACTCGCTCCTTCTCACCCTGCCACGTGCTGCGTTCCTGCTCGAAGGCATCCTGCTGCTCCTGCCCACGCTGCCTCTCCAGGGCCACCTCTGCCCGCAGCTGCTCCAGCTGCTGCCGTAGCCCCATGCTGCCACGGGGCTCCTCGGCAGGTTGGGGGCATCCCTCGCCAAGTTGGGGGCATCGCTCACCAGGTGGAGGGCACCGCCCACGGACCGCTTCCCGTAGCCCCACCACCTCCTGCTCGAGGCGTCCAGCTTTGGCACGGAAGAGGTCAGCTTCGCTCTTGCGGCGCTGCAGTTCATTGGCGCAGACCTCCAGCTCCAGTGCCTTCAGGCGGGTGGCCTCCTGCAGCCCCTGCACCTGACGCTCGCCTGCCTGCAGCTGGGCCCGTGCCTCACGCAGTTGTGCCCGCAACCCCAGCAGCTCAGCTCCCCGCTGTGCCAGCTCTGCCTGCGCCTCCTTCAGCTGCTGCTTCAGCAGTGAGATCTCACCTGACTTCTGGCACACCTGCAGGATAATGGGGCTCACGTCACGGCCAGAACCCCCAGATAGGGCCCATATTCCCCAAATCATCCAGTGCTGTGGGGCAACTCACCTCCCATTTGGTCTCCTCCAGACGGGGTGCCAGCTCAGTGCGCTCGCGTTGAAAGGAGGCACAGCGATGCTCCAGCAGCTCCCGTTCCTGTAGCAGCTGGGCAAAGTCCTCCTGCAGCTGCTTCTTCTCCTGCTGGAGCTGCAGTACCTGGAGCTGCAGAACCTGTTGTCCACGCTGCGCTGCCTGGGCTGCCTGCCGTGCCTGGGCAGCACAGCGCTGCCGCAGCCCCTCCAGCTCCTGCTCACAGCGACGCTGCTTCTCCTCATACACCTGAGCAGTGCACATGGATGGACAAGGTTAGTGGGTGGGATGGCAACCTCACACTTCTGCTGCCCTCCCTCTGGAACAGACACCCCTTGCCCCCTGAGATGGGAGCAACACATCCCCCTCCAATAGAAGAGGGGTCTGGGAGAGTTGCAATGTAGTGGTGCCCCACCATCTCTTGGCATGCTGCCCCCTCCATGTCAGCACTCCCATAATCCATATTGCTGCTCCAGCAATATTGTCAGTGGGGAAAAATCTCAAGTGCATCCAAAATAGGGCAAGTGCCCAGACAACGTGCTTCAGTCAGTACTGACCCCCGAAGTGAAACAACATTCTCCCAGTGGGGAAAACCCTCATTCCCAGACTCACAGAAAAGTTATCCCCATATGAGAACCTGTAAAGGATTCACAGAGGAGGTTCTTGCCTCCAAATCAGGGGGCATGTCCTCACGGGGCATCCTGGATAGGGTGGCAGGGACAGGGGAACTCTAGGGGCATACCTGGCAGATGGGCACCTCGTTCTCATCCAGGCTGTCCCGCAGAAGCTGCAACTCAGCCTCCCTCTCCCGCAGCTTGTCCTCCAGCTCCCGTATCAGCATGGCCTCTTCACCGGGCAGGGGAGAGCGCCCACAGGAGCCACTCTCCGAGGAGGGCCGGCCCCGGCCACTCAGTGAGCCTGTGCTCTTGCTGGAGGATGAGCGGCCACTGTCTGAGTTAGACGGGCGGCAGCCCCCAGGAGGATCAGTGGGACCATGAGGAGTGGTTGGCAGAGTGCCCACCTCTGGGTGCTGGCTGCAGCCTGTGCTGTAGGTGGGCAGGCTGGAGAGGGAGTTGCGTCCCGAGTCTGAGAGGGTGCTGGCACGGCAGCTGAGAGAGCCAGGCTTCTCGGCACCCAACAAGTGGGTGAGGCTCACCTGGCTCTCCGAGAGCCCTGGGCGTGTGCTTGGCTGGGCACCCCGGAGCTTTGGCACCACCGGCTTGAAGGCCATGGGGCGGATCAGGGTCTTCTCCACGTTCTGCCAGGAGAAGAAAGGAGAGTGAGAGAGCTAGAGGAGACTCACTGCCTTCCCAAGGAGCTGTCCTGGGCAGTGACCGTGGGTATCTCCAACTCCAAAGCCTTTGCACCTCAAAGGAGACGAGGGCCAGTCATTGCCTGCTTCATCCCCTCTCCATCGGGTGCTCAGGTGGGCTCCCACACACTACCCTGGCACAAAAAAGGGGGCATAAAGGGCATGGGGACCACCGCCTCCCCAGGGACACCAAAAATGTGGCCACGTGGCTCCAGTTCACGTGCCTAAGCTGACAGTCTCAGCCCGGCATGGGGAGCAAAGTCAAGACCTTAGTGCCTCCCACCCTGCTGCTGTCCCCTTCTCACCTCTTCCAGCTTGCCAGAGACTGGGACGAGCTTAGGGGGTGGACCCCGGAGGTGATCACTTGGGGCTCGGTCATCATGGGGTTCATCTGAGTCACTGCAGGGGCTAGTGGGAGAGGGGCCATCGAACCAGTCGCCACAGAAGCCCCCATTTGCGTAGGCGTGGGTAATGCCAGGCACGGTTACGCATGGCTCCTCAGGGGATGGGCGGTCCCGAGGGGTGGTCTGGAACAGCCCCTCCTGCTTCTGGAAGGAGGCAGCAGGGGGCTCCCTGTCGCAAGACTGGCTGGTGCGGTCGTGGCGGGGCCGGCCAGGCAGAAGGCTGCCCACACTGCCCATGGTGGTGGGGGAAGGGCGGGTAGTGGTGCGGAGCTGCGCAGCCCCCTCAGCGACGACCTCGAGGGGCACCGGCAGCGTCTGCACGATGGCCATGGCGGGGGGGCCCCCAGCGGGCAGGGGCGCACGGGCAGCCTGTGGGCAAGGGAGACAGGGTATCAGAGCTGCGGTCACTGCTGGCTATGCCCCACTGGCTGCCAGTGTCCCCAGGTGGGCAAGAGGGCATCCCTGGACCTCTGGCCACTGTCCCAAATCTCGCGGGCATCTATTAGCCTAAGGAGAAGCATGCAAAAAGAGATGTCGAATGAACTAGAATAAAACCCATATTAGCTGGGGTGGGGGTGGCACCAGCACCCACAAGCTGTGCTCAGCATCCTGAGGCTGCTAGGGACTCTGGGCTACTAGTGGCATCATGGGGTAGTGGCAATGTGGTCCTGCCTCTCCACCATGCCCCGGCGTGACCCCACCATGGGAATCGTGCCAGGGTTGGAGGAAAATCCCAAGAGGCCTGCGGAGAGCTGGCTCCTGGGCAGCCTGCCCGTCTGCCTGCCTGCCCCTTGGTGTTGCCTGCACCACAGCAGCTGCAAGCACAGCAGCCTCCACGGAGAGCAAGTGGGAGACCCAGATAGCAGGGACAGCCGCTTGCACTGCCTCACAGCCCCCACCTCTTTGCAGTGAGAGGGTGCCACCCCACCCCAGACCATTCACAGTGGAGTGTAGGGGTTCCCTGCAGCAGGCCACTGAGGGGGCAACTGTCAAGCAGGTAGGTGATACAAGCACCAGGCTCTTTCCCAGTCCAAACACATGGGTGCCCCTCGTTCTTGCCCTGCATGCTCCCCTCCATCTAAGGGGGCTCTGTCAGTGACCTACTGTGGCCACCCTTGCTCAAATCTATACCATACGCCTGCGTGACAGGAGCCAGCCGATGGGCCAGATCTGTCCCCTGCTGCCTCATTGCATCTTGCACATGGCTGCGGTTGGCACGGGGCACAGGCGGGGGGGTGCACTGCCTGCATGGTCTCGCCTGCCGAGCTGTCACCTGAAATCAATCCCCCTGCCAGCGCCCGAGGGAGCAGTGAGCAGGACAGAGATGCTGGCAAGCCAGCCCCCACCGTCACCATCACCCCCACTGGCACGTGCCATCTCTGGGTGCCGTGACCTCACACTGTGCCTGTGAACCCCCCAAGGTGGGAAGGTGGGTCACCCCCCCCCAACTACTTCCACTCACCTTGCCAGCTGCTGCCCATTCGTCCGGTCCACTCAGGCCCCCACACTGTGAACACGGCTCTGCTGGCCCCTGAAGCAGCAGTGAAAACGAGGAGAGGGTCAAACGGTAGCGGTGGTCCCTGTGCTCCTCACAGTTCCCACTATCCATGCACCCCAGCTGGCAGGGCTGGGGCAGATGGTGCCAGTGTGGCACAGGAGGTGGCAGGGGAGCTTGGTGGCAGGCACACTGCTCCCAGTACCCAGGGAGAGTTGCAGTCATTTTGGGAGGGGTGATGGGAACAACACCCCACTGTGAGGACCTGCTGCTGCTGAAGGGGCATAGGCAGGGATCAGAGGCTAGGGAGGAACACAGGATATACTTGGGCCCCCTAGCCACAGCCAAAGGAGGCACAGCACCCCATCCCAGTGAAATACTCCTGGGATGTACAGGTCAGGGAGACACCTTTAAGGACAGCGAGGTTCCCTGCAGATCATCATAGGGGACACTGCCACTGCTGGCCTGGGAGGCAGTGCGAAGTGACTCCATCTTCTCCCTCCTGCAAGTTGCCCTGGCCCACCAAGAAGGCCCCCTTGCAACCCGGGGAGGGGGTGGCCAGCTCAGCTGGCTCCCAGCGCCCTGCCAAACCTCCCTCTAGCCACCTAGTAAAACCAGTCTGCAACTGGGGCGGTGTCACCACCAGCTGCCGCCGCTGGAGTGAAGCAAAGCTGGATCCCACTGTTCTGACCCCCAAAAGGCGAAGGAAGACTCAGTCCCCATTCAGCCAGACCCCTATCCTGATTCATGGAGTGTTTGGGCCCCTGGGGACTCCCATGCCTTTATGGCACGTCAGGACCACCCAGGACTGGGGGAAGCAGTCCCTCATCCCTCCTCGTGCACCCAGCACATGTCAGGTGGATCCACTGCCTAGCTGTGCCCCCCTTTCTACTTCCCCTCACAACCCCAAGGCTCCCTGGGCGATGCTGCCTCTCTCACCCATCTCATGTTCCCCTTTGCCCTCCCAATCAACCCTGCTAACCCACTGAGGCCCACAGCACCCAGCCCACCCCATAGTGCTTCCACTCTGTCCAACACCGCAGCACCTCTAAGTGCCCTATAACAATACTGGGGCCCCACTGCCCCACAGCTCTCCCTAAGTGCCCTAAAGCATGCCCAAATTTCCCCAAGAGACCCCAAAAACTTCCACAGAGCCCCCAGACCTGTACTGCCCTACAATACCCCAAATTGCTCCATGACATCTCCAGAGTGCCTCATAGACTCCCTGGACTTCTGCTGCCCCACAGCTCCCCNTCCCGCCGGGCCCTGCCCCTCCGCCCCGGAAGACCCCGCCCCGAGCCGTGCGGGGCTGGCGGCGCGGGGGCGTTGTGGGAGAGCAGGCCGGCGGGGCGGCCCGCTGCCTCGGAGCGCGTTCGGCGTGCTTTAGAGGCACTTGGAGGGAGCTGTGGGGCAGCAGAAGTCCAGGGGCTCTATGAGGCACTCTGAGGACATTGCGGGGCAAGCAGAGCCCCGGGGCNAGGAAGACTCAGTCCCCATTCAGCCAGACCCCTATCCTGATTCATGGAGTGTTTGGGCCCCTGGGGACTCCCATGCCTTTATGGCACGTCAGGACCACCCAGGACTGGGGGAAGCAGTCCCTCATCCCTCCTCGTGCACCCAGCACATGTCAGGTGGATCCACTGCCTAGCTGTGCCCCCCTTTCTACTTCCCCTCACAACCCCAAGGCTCCCTGGGCGATGCTGCCTCTCTCACCCATCTCATGTTCCCCTTTGCCCTCCCAATCAACCCTGCTAACCCACTGAGGCCCACAGCACCCAGCCCACCCCATAGTGCTTCCACTCTGTCCAACACCGCAGCACCTCTAAGTGCCCTATAACAATACTGGGGCCCCACTGCCCCACAGCTCTCCCTAAGTGCCCTAAAGCATGCCCAAATTTCCCCAAGAGACCCCAAAAACTTCCACAGAGCCCCCAGACCTGTACTGCCCTACAATACCCCAAATTGCTCCATGACATCTCCAGAGTGCCTCATAGACTCCCTGGACTTCTGCTGCCCCACAGCTCCCCCAAACTGCCCCTAAAACACCTTCAAAGTGTCCCACAAAGCCCTTGGGCCTCTGCTGTCCCACAGCTCCCCCAAAGCGTCCCTAAAGTGCTCCAAAACACAGGCAAACTGTCCCACGGCGCACCCGGGCCTGCACTGCCCAAAGCTCCCCCAGAGTACCACTAAAGCACCCCCAAAGTGCTCTGCAATCCCCTAAACCGTCCCCCAGGGTAACTGGGCCTCTGCATCCCCACGATACCCTCAAAGTCTCCCTGAAGCACCCCTAAAGCGCCCCACGAGCGTTCCAGGGCCGCCGCCCTCCAGCCCCCTCTCAAATCGGCCCCCGGGGGCCCGGCTCCCCCAGTACCCCAAGCGCTGGCAGGCTTCCCTGAAGCGCCCTCCGGGGCCCCCAAGCCTCGGCCGCCCTCTAGCTCGTCACCAGCGCCGCCACAACACCCTCCNCTGTGGGGCAGCAGAAGTCCAGGGGCTCTATGAGGCACTCTGAGGACATTGCGGGGCAAGCAGAGCCCCGGGGCTCCCGGCACAGCCCCGACAGGTGGATCCCGGGGGATTCCCGCGCTGAGGGATGGGCAGAGCTCATCCCATTCCTTGCACCAGCCAAGTTCCCCACCTTGGGGCGCTCCAAGCCCTAGTTATGCGGAGTGAAGTTCGCTCCGAGGATGCACTCCCCCAAAACAGTCGTTGGAGGACCCAGCACCCCGCCAAGAGAGCAGTGGAGGGCTCTGCCCCATTTGACATCATGCCTACCCTTACCTCCCCACATTGTGAGAGGTTGCAGCTATTCTGAGAGCCCCAACCTGTAGGAAAAGGGAGAAAATTAAACCTACATCAACCCACCCACAGCCCAGAGCCAGGGGTGCCCCCAATACAGGCTCAGCCCTATTACACCTTCCCAGGCCCAAGAAGGGATGGGTGAGACAGTCCTGAACTTTTCCACAGCCCGTAACAGCACCTGCCCTTGGCTAGACTGAGGGGAAATGGGGACAAAAAAGCAGGCCAAGGAGGCACACCCACGGCACCCACCTTAACACTGACAAAGCTGCACTGGAGGCCTGGCTCCCCCTCCCATCCCTTGCCTTACCTCTGCTTTCTCAGGACCCTCCTCTGCCATCATGCCCAGCCTGCCCTCACACCTGCACCAACAGCACCCAGTTGCTGCTTTCCAGGAGAGCCAGTGCACCCCGGAAAACAAAGGCTGGGTGTGTACTGCCTGCCCCGGCCCCTCATTATGGCTCAGGGCAAAACTATGCCCAGTGAGGAGGCTGGTAATAACCTGTGTGCCAGGGTCAGGGGGCAGGATGTGCTGTACCAGAGATCATATCCCCCCAGTCCTCCTGGGGCCATCCCCTCCCCAGCCAGGGTCCTATCCCCACAGGGTCTCCCAGTCACAGGGACAGTGACGCAAACACAGTACTCACATTTGTGCTTTAATAAAACTAAGAAAGGAAAAAACCCCAAGGCATTAGATCAGGATCCAGATGTGGCTTTGACCTGCCACGGTGAGGACCTGCCATGTCACAGTATTTGTTGCCTGGAGACCAGAGGGCACAGGGGTGGCCATCTTCTGCCCCCACCTCAGCCTAGCAAAGCAGAGCTGCTTCCCTCAAGATTTTACTGCTGGTGATGCTGCCCAGAAAGCAGACTGGGGACACCCTGAGCAAGGGAGGCTGCTGAGAGCGCTGCCCTCAGCCTGCAGCAGCAATGATGCCATGGGGATCCACCCCTCCCCTCTCCCCAACCACAGGGAGTGCACAGCACTAGGGCAAGAGCCACCTCCAACCTCCCACACTTCATCATCTTCCCCTCACAAAACACCTCTGCCCATTACGGGGCTGTTCCCACCATATGTCCCTCTGCAGTCCCCTCACCAGTGACAGCCTAAGATTCTGGCTTCCTTTTACCCACAATTTAGACACTTGCCACAGGTCCAGAGATCTCCAAGTCAAGACTGCAGGTCACTGCCCCACATCACCCAGCTCACATTGCATTCAGTTCCCCTCTTTGCTCCCAGCACCTGGCAGCAGTAGAGCAGCCAGCTCACCAAAGCACTCTCCTCTGGCTGCTCCTCTCTGGGACAAGTCCACACCTCCTTTCACAGTGGCTCCATCACCATGCTGGTGATCAAGAGGCTTGTTCACACAGAAGAAAGGGCCACAGCAGCGTGTGGCCTCTGTTCCCAGGGAAAAAGGGCTGGTGTATCCCAGCCTCATGCTCCCAGCACCAGTTCCCATCCCTCCTGACAGGGAGAGACCTGCTGGGCTCAAGACTTCTTGGAGGCTCCTGAGCCTCCCTGTGGAACTTGTGTGGCTAAAAACGCCTTCTCCTCTTTCATCTTCTTCAGCCTGACCTTGCTTTTGCCGGAGGATGAAAAGGTAAGTGAGGCCTTGCTGAACTCCAGGGGGAAGACACCCACGTCCCCGTCAAAACGGTTCTTGGACACCTGCAGGTAGCGCTTCCCTGGCCCCGTTAACAGCTTGCGATCTTGCAGGATGAGGACGTTGTCAGCTTCCTGGCTGGCCTGGGCAGAGGAAAACATCTCCAGGATGGTGCTGGGGATACAACCAGAGTCACAGGGCTCAGAGTGCTCATGGGCTGCCTGCCCAACTCCTTTGAGTCCTGTTGCAGGATGCCCCATGCCATGGCAACTCCAGCACCTCCCCAATGCCAACCTCTGACCTCTTCCTGGGACACCACAGTGACTTGCTGGGCAGACAGTTTGCCCTGTGGAAACCAGGGAGAACAGGAGGGCCATGCACACTCACAGAGCACCTCCCACCCACCACTGCAGCACCAGGGCAGAAACCGGGGAATGCAAAGAGCCAATTCCTGCACCTCCCTGGCACCACTTTAATTATCTCACCCTACATACCACTCACAGTCAGTGATCATTAATTAACTGCACTTAAAATCCCAACAGAGTGTTAGCTGGCAAAGGGTTTCCTGCTTGTCTGCCTCTTCCTACCAAGGCCTGGCCAAACTGGGACTCTGCACATCTTCAGCAGGTGACAGGAGTCCTGGTGACATTTTGCCCCTCACAGCACCTTTCAGGTCTCCAGCAATGACTCAGGGTGCTGGTGGGAGCTGGGGACAGCTGCCCAACATATCCCAGTCCCTTCCTGGGAACATGCTATGCCTGACAAACAGGAAAGACCGCCTTGGCCCAGCTCACCTTGGCAGAGCCAAAGATGGAGGCTGTCTGCAGCTCCTTCTCGTCATCCTCTTTGCGGGGATGGATGATCAGTGTGATGTGGCAGGTGTTGTCTGTAGCGAACTTGCGGAAGGCACCAACGATGTAGTCCTGGGCAGCAAGTCTGCCACGGCAGTGAGAATGGAGTCAGAGGCTGGCACTGCATGGTTTGTATGTTGGGGCGGGGGGGCGGGCAGCAAGGTGCTATCAGGTTCAGTTACAGAGCAGGAAGCACCCAGGGATCCAAGCTCATGCTTCATAGGGCAGCCAGGCTCACATGGGCAAAGAGATAGGGCATCACATGGATGGGAGGTAACTGGCTCACCCTTTCCCACCTCTTCTTCCCCAGGGCAGTGATCACTCTTTAATGAAACATGACTGCCAGACTCGACTAAAGGGGACACCCTGTGTGCGGGTGTCATGACCAGGTCCAGTGATGAGGGTGGCAGAGGAAGGAGAGGGTGGCTTGGAGAAGGGCTACCTGTCCACAGAGAGGTGCTCGTGTCCCATCATGAACTGAAGATTGTCGACAACCACGTGGGTGATGTCGTACATGTAGACAGCGTGCTGCATAGTGTCAATCACTGTCCTGGGTGGGGAAAGACTGGGGTCAGTCCTGGTGATCAGCCACACAGTGATGAAGCTGAGCCAAGCACTGGACTGGGAGAGGTGGAGCTGGGAGGTATCAGGCTGGCTCCTGCTAGGCCCTGGGCACCTCCCACCTCTGCGTCTCCTCCATCACAGGACAGAAGCAGCCCATTCACACAGGCAAGAGCGGCTTGGATCAGGAAGACCCAGCTGCTGCTCACAAAGCCCCTGCCCACCATGCCATGAATGTCCAGCCTACAAGGTCCCTCAGAGTGAATGAGGATGTATACAGGTGCCAGAGCACTTGGTGAATACAAAGAGCTGGAGATGCCCGTCCTCCCTCCTCAGCAAACAGCAGCACTGCCAGGTGAGCAGGGTGCTGGGGGACACATTCTGGCAGGAGCAGAGGCCCCTTTCCTCCACTCCCACCCTAGCAGGAAGCTGTCATGTTCCCCATGACAACCAGCAGAGCCATGCAGTCCCCACGTGCCAACCCTGGGACCTGAACAGCCTCAGCACGCCCTCTGCTAGCCCCAAATCTGCAACCCACTGCAAGAAAAGAGCCCCACTTCCCCAAGGCCTCACAGCACATGCAATAAGGGGTAAATACCACCAGGGATGAAGGTGTGGGACCATACTTGATGTTCTGCTGGCCATGGAAAGTCATGAAGTAGAGGGGGAGATCCTCAAAGCGATCTGCCCACTCATCATACAGCGCCAGCTGGTCCTCCAGGCGCTGGCCAGCAAACTGTGTCAGCATGATCTTGGCCAAACGGACGTTGTTGATCTCAAAGCTGCCCCACAGAGTGCACACCCCCTGCATGCAGAGGTCCAGTGCATATTCACTGATGAAAGTTGTCTTCCCACTGCCTGTTGGGCCTGGCAACAAGGACAATGATAGGAAAAATTAGCTGGGGAGAGCAGAATTAGATTTGGCCCATCCTGAATGCACCAGGGGATTGTTTAAAGGTGGAAACGCCAGAAAGCAGGATATGAGCAACCCATCTGCAGCACTTCCACCATAAACAAGCAGTGTCTTGCACCAGGCTGCATGTTTGGACATTTGTCACCTCCAGCAACCACCAGGTCCCTTGGGGTGTGAGGAATGGTTGACCAACCAGCAGTGGGGTGCAGAGAGGGCTCAGATAGATGACATCGTGGGTGACAGCAAAACTAACGGACACCTTTCTGTGCCATCCCAGGCAGGGAGCTCATCACACCAGTGTGCCCAGCCCCACCACACATAGGAACATGCCATAGTCTCTCACATACCGCAAGGTGGGTGGCTCAGCTGAAGCCATGAGCAGAAAGGGATATGTAAAACTCGTTAAGGCTTCACTCCCAAGAGGATGAAGGCACTGAAAAGCTCTCTGCTTCTCCCACCCACCAACCATGTTCCACTCACCTGTGAAGACAGTGAGCTCCCCTCTACGGTGCCCTTTGAGGAGCTTGTTGAGCTCAGGGAAGCGTGCCCACTTGACACCAGCCACTTGCTCAGTGTTGACCAGTTCTCCAAACACCTCTTCACGCAGCTGTCGGAAGGAGACAATGGATTTGTGGCTTGCAGGCAGGGCAGCACGCAGAATCTTGGTGAGGTTCAGGCCCTGGTTCAGAGCCTCCAAGGGCCGGGGCTGCAGGTTGCCAGGGCGCACTAGAGAGCAGCGTTTGAGGCTCAGTTTGCGAGCAAAAAGCTTGGCAGCTTCCCAAGACCGCAGGTCCTCACCCAACCACAGTGTGATGCGCTTGAACTGCTCCAAGTATGGAAGGAGGGCAGGGGGCAGGCAGGTGGCCCCACGTGGCAGGGCCAGGCTCGCCACCCCCGTAGCTTGGTGCAGGGCCAAAGCATCCAGCTCCCACCCAGTTAAGACGAGCTCTGTGTCTCGGCGGCTAATCAGTGGTAGTCCAAAAAGATTGCGATAGCAATCGAAGCGAGGTAAAGTCTCTTCTACATAAGATATCACATCCCCCTTCTTCTCCACCCTGATAAGCTTCAGGCCCTTCAGGGTGGCATCACGGGTGCTGAACCAAGGGAAGACAAGGGACTTGGCAGTCCTCAGATAACGCACTCCAAAGCGTTTCAGAGTGCCATCTGACACCAGGGAGATACCAAACATGGCTTTGGTCTTACTGGTCTCTTCCTCATCCAGTAGCTCCCAGAGGGGCAAAGCCCGGTCCCAGATGCAGCGAGCATCCTCACGAGCCCGCCGCATGTCCTCTTCCGGCTCCTCTGAGCTGGCAGGGGGAACACCACGGTGCCGCAGCTCCACGTTGGCTTGGAAGTCCTGCCAGGTGCCCTCGGCCAGGGTGGCCGTGCACAGGAAGCTGCCTGTGGTCTTGTCAATGAAAAGCGTGTAAGGGGTGCTGGCGGTCGCCGCCGGCGGTTGGTCCTCCCGGCCATCGGTGAAGAGGCTGGGGGTATGCAGGCAGCTGTAGCCGTCGTGGAAGGGGATGCCCTTGGCCCGTAGGTACTGTCGGATCTCGGTAATAGAGACGGAGGGCACGGGCCCCTCGGGGGAGGGTAGCACGTCTTTTTTGTAGCGGCGTTGCGTGAGGCGGCCCGGAACCCCGGGGCTCAGAGCTCCCTTGCTCCTCGTCCCACCGCACAGCAGCGGGAAGAGACGGCCGGCGGCTCTGCAGGGCCGCAGAGGCACCGCCGCCATCCTGCCCGCACCCGCCTCCGCCCGGGCCGCCCCGGCACCCTCCCGCGCCACTGCCAATCGGCATCGGCGGCGGCCCCGCGACCTGGCGCCGCTCAGGCCGCTCCTCTCACGTGGAGTTGCATGGATGCCGCCATTGCCTCACCCGCCGACGCGCTCAGTTCGTCACTTCCGAGGAGAGCCGGAAGCAGACGTTTTCCGTCTCGGTGCGGTTCCGCTTCCGGGCGAGGGCGGCAGCATGACGGGCCGCGGCTCGCCCAGCCGGTTCCTGACCGCCGTCCTGCACAACGGCGTGGGCCGCTACGTACGGCAGCTCCAGCGGCTCCAGCTCCTCTTCAGCCCTACCTCGGCCGACTCTCGCGGCGCCAGGTACCGCCAGAGGCATCCGGCCTGCTGCCCCTGACCGCTGGGTGTGGGGAGGGAAAGCCTGGTGACCCCTGACCTCCGAACTGGTGAGGGACAGGCTTACAGGAAGCTGCGGTGACCTCTGGCCCGCCTCTGTAGAGAAGGTGCTGCTGACCTCTGACCCACAGAGATGCGGGGAGGGGCTGTGAACTCTGATGCAGTAAGGAGGGACTAGAAGGTGTCACCATTGACCTCCAGTGCCCCGGCTCAGGGGCAGACTGGGTAATGACCTCTGACGTGCAAGTGGTGCACCCCCAACTTCTGCGCTATGACCCCTCTCGTGGGCAGGGCACCAGAGTACGGGTGATCCCACCTGTGACCTTTGCCCTGGCATGGGAGCTGCACTGACCCCTGCCCTCTGACGCTACTGGGGCTCATGCCCACCCCACAGGCAGTTCGTGGAGGAGGCAGCGGTGGACTTTGCCCGTCAGCACCCTGATGTCGTCCTCTACGTCAGCCCCCGCTCTGGCCGAGCCCCAGTACTGCTGGCTGAGTACTGTGAGTGTTGAGGAGGAATGCGGGGGTTTTGATGAGGCAGGGTGGGGCTTTCCCAGCCATACCCTGGCTCTGTGCTACCACTGCCTGGCACAGACACTGCTGGGGTCATCTGCTCTGTGAGATGGGGAAACAGAAAAACAGCAGCTGCCCACCACAGCGTGTGTTTTTGGGAGGGGGGCTGCAGGTTGAGGGTGGGGGGGCCCTGGCCTGACTACCCTGCTCTGCCACAGTGAACGGGACAGTACGGGAGGAGCTGATCAACAGCAAGACAAGCGAGGAGATTGTGCAGCTGGCCACCAAGCTGGCAGGCCAGTCTGGCCTGGACATCATCCGCATCCGCAAGCCCTTCCACACTGACAACCCCAGTATCCAGGGCCAGTGGCACCCCCTCACTAACAAACCCTCTGCCCTCACTGTCCAGGGCCCACGCTTGCAGCCCAAATAAAGCTTTGTTCCCCACCCCATGCCTTTGCATCCATCTGTCCTCTTGCCCACAGAGAGACACCACTATGCCATGTTCAGACAGAGCCACCTTTATTGCTGGGGGTGCATGAGGGATGCCAGACATGGAGGGCAATGCCCCTCCTTGAGAAGGGATGATGTGCCTGGACGTAACTTGTCTCTGCTTGTAGCAAAACCAAAGGGTGGGACCAGGGTGGGAGGGCCCAGGTATCTGCCCCTTGCCTTTCCCACTAAGCTTTGCTTCTCTCGGGCAGGAAGACTTAAGTCCATCAGGTACTCCAGGGACTGCCACCCCACTCCTGTTCACCTTGCAGGGTTCAGCTCCAGGCATTGTTCTGATCTTGGAGGTGGCAGCAGCAAGGAGTACAGAGGGGAAGACATGCACCCCAGCAAGTCTGTCCCTCCCTGGCTTCTCCAGTATCACCACCCTGCCCCCAGGGTTTGAGGTGTTTTTGTCACCCCAGTCTCTTGAGTTCCCCCAGGAGGTGGCAAGAGCAGAGGTAGTTGGGCGCGATTTAGGGACAGTGGCTGCCCCCATAAAGTGCCATGAAGAACAAGAGGTCCCAGAGGGAGGCAAGGCCTTGTCCAGGGCTCCTCATGGTGTGAGACCATTTCCCCTTCCATATGTCACACGGTGGCTAGGGCTGTGCCTGAATCCCAGTTCTCCAATGACACCACACAGAGGGCAGAAATAGGTGGTGCCTAGGGCTGCGAGGGCACTCTGGACATCAGAAGGTATGTAGATGCTACACCGGTCCTTTGCCATAGCAGTGGCACCAGTCCTGCTGCCAGTGCATCTTGCTGCTGCATCCTGCTCTTCTGCTGCAGCACCTTCGGAAGAGGGGGCAGAGTCCTGTCAGGGTCTGAGGCCCTGGGAGTGCCACCTCCCCAGGACACCCAGCCCTGTGCTTTACCTGGGGCCTCCTTGCAGTGGGCATGTGCCACACCATCAGCTGCTCAGGGTGTTTGGGATGTCAGCTCCTCACCTCAGCTCTGTCCCTTGCTGAACCATCCTCTCCCAGCTCTGAAACCCTAGAGGGGCAGATGAAGGAAAGCGGGCAGAGGCTGGCAGCCACCGAGGCCACATCTTGCAATGCAAGATGTGTCCAGAGGCCCTCTCCTGCCTGTGTGTGGGCAGCAGTCATGGTTGTGGTAGTTATTCTAGCTACTAAAAATGTAAACTAAGCTCTATCAAGGCCAAAACCAGGACACTGAAGGAAATCCCCCACACCCAGAAGGGAGCCCCCAACTCTCCCCTGCTCCTCACCCACCTCTCAGTAGCCTTCCAGCTCCCATGTGCTGAGGGATGCCCGGAAGGGCAGGCCAAGCTCATGCATCCACAACAGTGTCTCTCTTTCATGCCTGGATGGACAGATAAGACAGAAATTCTCCCTCCCCCCAGGGTCCACTTTCAGCCAGGCACCAGCTCCTCCCTCCAGCTCATGGCTGCCGTCAGTGGGGTTTTATACATAAATAGAGCTCCCAAATTTAAATAGATTCTTTTTTTTTCCTGTACAGTGAGTCTCAAAAGTGAGTGAAAAGCCAAAGAAATGACTGAGCCTAGACCCAGCCTGGCTCTGCCATCCAAGGAGGTAGTTTTGCCCTAGTTTTTGAACACTGCTGAAAGGGGGTGGGAGAAGGGGCTGGTGAGGAGGAGGGTCCCGCTGGCAGGACCCCCCTGCCGGCCCCTACACGGAGCTCTCGTCCAGCTTCTCCACCAGCTGTGTGTGTTTCCGCTTCTCGAGGATCTTGCTGAGCTCTTCAGTGAAGGATGCACTGTAGAGGGGCGAGGCCAGCGGCTCCTCTTGCTGCTGAAGCAGCATGTAGCTGTTGCCATTCATCTTGCGGAGGACGTTGGGCAGAGCCCCCACACCATTGGTGAGCTCGGCTGGCAGTGGTGGTGGTGGCGGCAGAGGGGGCACGACAGCTGGCAGCTCTTTGACTGGGGAGGTGGGTGCCGTGGGTGCCTCACCGGGGATGATCCGCAGGCAGCCGTCGGGATAGGTGAGCTCTTCCTCCTCCTCCTCCTCCTCTCGGCGGCCTTTGCGCAGGCAGTTGGCCGAGACAGTCTGCAGTTCCACACTTGCTGGCCGTGGCTCCCCCAGTACATACTTGCCCTTGCGCTTCTCCAGGCAGGACATGTAGAGGAGGACGCCACTGAGCAGGGCACACAGCACCACCAAGGCGACAATGGCAGAGACATAAGCCACCTTCATGTCACTGTCTGTCTGGCTGGCAGCGTGCGGCCGTGGGGCAGCTGTGGGGCTGTGGGGCATCTCAGGCAGCACAGAGAGGCTGTAGGCGGCCAGCAGTGTCCGTAGACCCCGCTCCTCCCCGTAGCAGCGATACTCGCCGCTGTGCTGGGGCAGCGTGTCCGTCACTAGCAGCCCGTCCACCCCGACACGCAACTGGTCCTGCCCACTGCCTGGCACCTTGCTGCCGTTCAGCAGCCAGACGGCTCGGGCTAGGTTGGAGCGCTGGTCACAGGGCAGCAGCACGTCATCCCCTTGCAGCACTGTCCGGTTCTTCCACGTCGGGAAGCCTATGGGGACATGCATCACCTAGCACCCATCCTGGCCACCCTAAGGGGCACTGGCATCCCCCCGAGTCCCGAGAGGCAGCGTAGACTCACCCCGCCCAGAGCTGCTCCGGCATCCTTTGTTGCCACTCTGAATGTCCTGCACCAGCCCTGTGCTGCAAGACATGGGGTGCCTGAGCTATACAGCCCCGGCTGAACCCACCCTTACAGCCACAGGCAGTCCTGCTTGACCTTGGCACTGGGGTGACTGTGCCACAGGGTGATGTGCAACAGCATGTGACTGGGCAGGTGGAAGGCTCGTGGGGACCCTGCTGGGGACAGCAGCCTATCCCTACCTGGCAGTGGTGGTGGTGGGGCGGCAGGCCCTGCCATCCCAGGCACAGTAGGGGTCCCGGGCGAGGACGCAGTCATAGCATGAGGCATACCGGGCACAGGAGGCCAGGGGCACCTGCAGGATCCCGCTGGCTGCCCCCACGTACAGGCTCCTCTGGGGGAAAAGGACTGGCTCAGCACTCCCCTGGCACAATGTGGCTGGGCTGTGGGGTACTACATGGTGCCCAGACATTCCCCTCCTCAGCCTCACAGCAAAGCTCTGCCTTGGTGGATGTGCACAGCTAAGCCTCCCCCAGCTCCAGTCAGTGCATCCTCCTTGACAGGATGTAGCTGGCATTCTGGCAAGGAGATGGGGGCCAGGCTGCTCCCTTTCCCCACTGAGCTGGGTTCTGGCATGCATCATTAGCTGGAGTGACCCAGGAATTGTACGCTCTCCATCCCCCAAAAAGCCCAGTGGAAGGTTCGCAGCACAAACATGCCTGTATGTGATGCCCCTCAACTTCTTCCCTCACCTGGGCATGGGAGATCACCAGGCTCTCCACAGGCTGTGGGTCCCTGAAAACCTGCACCTCGTCCACGATGTGGATACCAGAGCCCACCACCACAGCCTTGTGGATCCAACCATCCCCTGGAGAGCAGAATAGGGGGATCAGAAGGCAGTGTGCCATATCCCCCCTTGGCCAGCAGAGCCGTGGCAAATTCATTCTACGCTCACCTGTCCCCATGAAGAGCACATCATAGGCGTGGCCGTCAAGGGCCTGCACCCTGTCAACGGCCAGCCGGCTGTAGGCCACGTTCTTCTTCACCAGCAGCGGTTCCCCACCGCCCGGCTTCACCTCCTCAAACATCAGCGGGTGCAACTTGACGAAGTCTAGGACACTATTGGGCAGGTCCTGTGAGGAGTTGTAGCCCTTCCTGCGGGAGTGGTCCGTGATGCACTGCCAGGGGAGATGGGGGTCAGGGGGAGGACAAGGCCACCTCACCCCCCACCCCCCACCCTGCATTCCCTGGCACTCACAGAGCCGGGCCGGGGCTCAGGCACCGCACCATCATAACGGGACCACTTGCGAGCCGAGTCCTGGTACTCCATGTAGGGCCCCTCAAAGGCTTGCTGCACTGCTGAGATGCTGTAGCGGCACACAGCTGAGGCCTCCATGGTCCTCCTGGGGGCAGAGCCCTGTCTGAGCCTGGGCAGACACACAGGTGCTCCCCACAAACACATCCCTGGGTGCTTGGCACCCACCTGCACGTCTCGAACACCTCCAGTCCCCCAGTGCCACAGACCTTTACCCCCACCTGTTTTTGCCACTGCCCTGCTCACCACTGTGCCGAGAGTGTGAAGGCAGCGTAAAAGACAGTGCTGGCCCAGTTGCCTGCATCCAGGCTGCAGACACTGCGCAGCACCTCATAGTAGGGGATGTAGCAGACCAGGCGTGCCTTCATGAACGACGTCCACTTGCGCTGCAGGATCTTCTTCCCCCCCACGTCACTCTGGGAGGGTACAGGGAGCATTTCTGCACAGGCTGGTGGTGGTGTCGGTCCCCCTCTGCCTGTACTTCAGTCTCCCCCAAGGTCCAGGCGCACAGCCACTTGTGCCAGCAGGAGCAGTCCTTGGCTCGCCATGGCTGGGCACATACCTACCTTGCAGACACGAGCCACCCGGGCCACCCGGGCCACCTGGCTCTTGTCAAAGAAGGATGTGGTCTCCTCGCCCGCCCGCTCCGTGAAGAAGTAGTAGATTTTATCATCATCACCCACGGGGCTGTCTTTGCTCTCCCGGACCAGCACAGAGGCCACAAATTCAGCATCTGGGGGACAGAAAACAAGAGGTGAAGACTGAGGGCCCACCACAGAACAAGGGATCTCTCCACACCTTCATTTCCTTTCCTGAAAAACCACATACACTCCCAGAGCCGGTGCCCACCCACAGTCCACACTCCCCAAGGTGATGCATGGCACCCCACAGCCTGTGTCACTGGTTCTGGGGGAGGATGGGGACATCTCACCATTCAGCCAGTGTAATGGGGACTCCTCTGTCTTCAGTGGCCGCTGGTGTAGGTTTCTCCGGATGTCAGGGAGGCTCCGAAATTCATAGCGTGTGGCTGTGTACAAGCCACCATCTGGGCAGGTGAGGTAGGGCAGGCACCCATCAGCATGGCACTGGGAAAGCAGGGCAGCCCCAAAAGCCACCAGCAGCCCCATCACTCAGGCAGAGGGGGAGAATGACCAAGACCTGGCTTGCTAAGGCCCCTGCATGCAGATCCCACCCAGTTGGGGACCACCCCATGGGGGTATTTGGGACGGGTCCAGGGTCAGTGGCATCCTGTATGTCCCTGCCAGCCCTGGGAAAGGTGCTGCTTACCCACGATGAGGCCGGTGTAGCCACGGGCGGGGTCATATGGGCATTTCTCCTTGCCTTCCTCGAAGTGGGATGGCAACATGAACCTGTCAGCATCCTTGAGGTGGGTAAGGGACTGCATTAGACCACAGGAGACAGCTCTGCCTTGCCTGCCAGCCTTAGGCTCTCTGAGGCTGCTAGTAGGGACAAAGCAATGTCCATGTCTGTGCCCTTGAACAGGCCAGACAAACCCCTCTTAGCACCCTCCAGCTGGTCAAAAACCACATGGACAGCCAGAAGCCCTAGGCCCAGGAGGGGCTCATAGGGGAAAGGCAAGCCCTGGCACTCTGCTGTGGCATCACATGGACACAAGCAGGAGTCAGCCAGCACAGCTGATGTTCCTGGGGTGTGTCTGGCCAGCAAACACTGTCCATCTGGGCTGTGTTCCTTGCAGTGATGTCCCCGTCATGGCAGCAGCTGTTTTCTTTGTGGTTTGCAGTTCAAGGCATATTAAATAATGACAAGGCCTTTCCAGTGCTGCAGCTCCTCTGCCTGACTCCCTGAACATGAAATGGTCAAACTGCACCAGTGGCACAGCTGTGAGGACAGGCACAGCCTGTCTGGGGCTCTCCAGCTGGGGACACAGCCCCAGGCCCCTTTGCACTGAGTTCAGAGAGAAAGGTGGGCAAAGAGCAGCCAAGTCACCAAGAAGCCACCGCCTGGGAGTCAAAGTCCTGCTGACAGGGAGACATGGTTGCCCCTGGCTGCTCTGCTGTGATTCACTGCTATGCAGGGACCCTCTAGCCTGGCATGGGAAATCCTTAGGGAGCGGTCACTGAGTCACCCTTCCTGCCACCATCACCCTCCCTAGGCATACCTGCCACCAGCCATGAGCCAGTGTGCAATCCCTGCTTTGGGGAGGGACCCTGCACCAGCAGGGGCTAGTTCTAGAGTTGGCACACCCCACCCTGCTACCCCTCCTCCTCCTCCTCCCTCCAGCAATGTTTCCCTGTGCCACCAGCATCTCACTATGGGGTCAGAGTCCAACCCCAGCGCTTTGGTGGAGACTCTGGGCATCTGTGTCATGGCGGCTGCATCCTCAAACCGACCCACCCCAGCTTGGGGATCACTTGCCTCCTATCCCAAGCCAGGGAGGGGGGAACAGAGGCTAAGAGGGAGAGATCTTTGGGTGGAGATGTTGGCAAAAGATGGGGGGCTGTGCCACCCCAGGGTGGCATGGTGGCAGGGGATGGGTAAAGGCTGTGGGACTGAGCTGGACTCACAATGGCAGCACAGAGCGGGTGGAAGGCATAGGTCCCACAGGTGTAGAGGTGAGTGCTGTTCAGCCTCTGCAGGAACCGCACGTGGTTGAAGCACTCGGTCTGCAGAGGGGAAGGAAAAGTGTCACACCCAGGGAAAAAGGCATCAGCCCCCTGCACTCAGCACCTACCCAACAGCTCTACCTTGTTGTTTTTGCCCTTCTGCAGGCAGTCCATCTGCTTCTCTGGTGAGGCTTCCCAGTGGATCTGAAAGGGGAAGAGAGACTGTCAATGTGTGACTCTCCATCACAGCATGGTCCCCCGCTTCACTGCAGGCTCCAGCTTTGTCCAGAGCTGTCAAAGATGCTAAAATCCTCTCTTTTGTTTAGAAAGGGGATGATTGCTCGGAACCCCAGACAGCACCCTGCCCATGTGCCCCCAGCCCAAGCTGAGAGCAGTCCCACACTCCAACTTGTAGGAAGAAACTCCAGAGCACCTTCAGGAGCCTGGAGGATTTGGGGGTGTCCTTTCCAGGGGGGAGCAAAGGGTAGTGCTTCCCACCCTGTCCCCTGTTCTGCCACAGTGTCCCTGAAGCAGGCAGCTCTGAGTCTGGAGACACCTTCCACTGCTCATCCTATGCTGCCTGACTAGGAATAAGGACCAGATATCCACACAGAACTTAGGGACAGCATCTCCAGGCCATTGCTGAGATGGCGAGCAGGAGGATGAGCAGGGGTAGGGTGGCCACAGTTTGGACAGGGACCGGCAGCACCACACAGGAGGGAACAACCAGGCAGCAGTGAGCGGAGGCCAGGCTCACCGTTCGGTGGGAGCCATCAGCCACGTCACTGGAGTTGAGAGCGAAGATGGCTCCCCTGGCACCCACGTAGAGAATTCCCCGGTCGTCCTCCAGCAGCAGGGTGCTGTAGTTGAGGGTGTGCATGCTGAAGAACCGGACGCCTGACAGCTCTGTAAAGGGAATGAGGGGCTGAGGAGGGACCCTGGGGCAGGCACAGCCCAAGTCACCAGGAAAAGACAGAGGACAGACCCGGGAGCAGGTAGGACGGCACCCATTGAAGTTATCAGACAGATAGGGTCAGGTGACAGCAGCAACAGCAGGAGGAAGGGAATTGAGGAGATTTGGTAGGAGGCTACAAGTGCTAATTCAGCTCAGGCTCACAGACTATTTCTCCCCACTAACTAAAATAGCAGCTCAGAGGTAGGAGCTGCAACATCCATGTCCAGCATAGATCTGCCACACTGTTTGGGGAACTGCTGGAGGAAATAAAAATGCACTGACCACAACCTTGGCTCTAAACCAGCCAGCCCAAAAGGAAAGATGCAAAAAACCTGAACCAAGCTGTCATGCAAGTGGAGGGCTCCCACAGCAAAGCTGGGTGCTCCCTGCCCACCGAGCTGGAGAAACTATCCAATTTGGGTTCTGAGAAGTGTGAGGTGGGTCTCAGCCCTAGCTGGAGGGACCCCGAGTCAGGCCAGGGAGGGTGCCTGGGATCCAAGGCAGATGGTAGGGAATGACTCCCAAAAGAAAGCATTTTTGGGGGAGAAAGGAGTGGCCTGGCTGCAAGAAAGCCTCTGTGACCATCACCCACTGAGCTGGGCTTCATTAACAAGGTCAGTGAAGCCAAACAGCCACCTGAGACACGACGACACTGTGGGGATGGCTGACACCACATAACAGCAATTAAAGAAAATCACAGGAGATTGCTCTCTGACAACTATCTAGGCCACAAGAGCATAGCCTAAGTGTGATGCCTGGCTCAGGACACCCTCTAAGTGCTGGTGAGCAGGGCCAGGGATTGCCTCCCTCAGGTGTCAGGGAGATGCCACCAGGCTGGGCAGACCCAGGAAAACGTTGTGTTTTTTCATGGCCATATTTACTCCAGGTACCCAACAAGAGACAGCCAAACAGGCTCTGATTTCTGGAGCCCTGTATCTACCACCACTGCGCTCAGCCCCAACTCCAGGCAGTGCTGGCACTGGTAAAGGCTGGACATGGTCATGATGCACCAAACCTGGTGCTGGCACAATCACAAACCTCACCATCACCACCACAACCCACAATGCCTTACCATCAAAGGTGACCGTTGTCCTGGGGGTGGCATCCAGGTCAGTGGCAGACCGCCGCGATGGGTAGCCCATTGCTGCTGCCACCACTGCCATGAAGAGAGCCGTCAGGAGATGGTCTGTGCTTCCACTCATCTTCCAGCTCCTCTGGCCAGGGCAGCCACCCAGCCTGCTGACGCCAGGCCAGCACAGTCAACCCTCACCACGAGCTCCTCAGTTCTCCAGGATGGGGCTGGCTGCAAAACCTTCCTGAAACACAGAACACTGGTTCAGACACTCCCACTGTCCCCAGCACCACACAAGCAAGTTGGCTTGGGAAGGAGCTGGCTGTGCACATGCCTGGATGCTTGACCAGGCATGGTCTCGGCCCCAGGACAGCTTCTAAGAAAAACAAACCCTTGTTTGCCAGAGGGGAAACTGAGGCTGCATCCAGTACAGGGAGGGGACTCCGAGCTGAGCGATCCCCAACCCAGCACCTCCCTGACTCAGTGTCCATGCTGCCACAGCGGCAGCAGGCACTTGCTGAGCATGGGTTTGACTGCTTGGAGGCTCATTTCACTCCAGGTCTGCTCTGGGCTCCTCCTTCCATTGCTCCCAACCATTTTCTCCTGCAACTCCCCCTGACCAAAGGACACACTTCAGCAAAGCCAGCTGATCCTTCATTGCATGTCCAACACCCAAAAAGTGGACACGTTTACCCCCAAAAGCAGACAGTGGGGCTTGAGGCCAAACTCTTCTTGCAGGTCTCTTGGCATGTTTTGGTATCCCAAGCCCTGCTCCCTAGAGCAGTTGCAGCAATGGGCATCAGAGGGCTCCTAGGAAGTCCATGTCTGGTTGTCTCCTACCATGCAAGACACTTATCTTACAAGTTTTGCCCTTCCTGAAATGACAAGACCCCTGAGGACAGAGGCACGAGGAAGGACACTACAGGCACAAAGCAATGTAGGGCAAAGGAAAACCCATACGGGAGCTGCTTGCCATCTTCATCAAGCCTTTGCAAGCAAGAACAGTTTTACCACCACCCCTCACTAGTGTTTTCCCATGAGATTTGAGTTTCTTTTTCATCCCAAACTGCCTTGAAGCTCAGCATCCACCTTGGCTCTTGCTTTCATGCATTCAATCCCTCCTTAGTAACCTTTCCCACCCCTCCTGGCTGCTTTCAGCAAAGACACAGTTTCATTTTGCAGGTGCTAAGGAGGAAGGAGATATTGGGTGACAACCAAACAGACTTCCCCATAAAGTGACCAGCACCTATGTGTTTGCTTAGGCTGGAGTATTTTTATGGGTATCAACCAAATACCTGACCCTGCAGAGAAGCTGTTCAAACATGTTTGCTGCAGATGGTTTCCCTGAAGCAAATACCTCACTAGGTCTTGGGCAAAGGGGAAGTCAAACCAAAGTGAAAGGCAAGTGAAAAGAGCTTTGGAGCTGAAAATGAGAAGCAAGAGGCTGGATATGGGATCCAGCCACAGTCTTTGAGCTTCTATTAAATTGCTGTTTCCTTCGGGAGGATTCAGACACAGACTTGTACTGGCTGCTGCCCCAGAGCATCCAGGAATGGGGTGGAAGGGAGACAGTGCCCCCTTGACTCCATCCTGTCTTGCTGCCCCCCAGTCACCAGCCTAGCACGGAGTGCCTGTACAGCACCCAAATCCAGGAGTAGGCAAGAGTGCTGCCTGCAGGGCTGAGCTCCCCAGGGAGCAGGGGACAGCAACACGAAATATTTGCTCCCCAAAGAACTCCTACTCCTGGGACAAGCCCTGTCTGGACTGAGGGTCTGCCTGAGAGTGATGAGCCTGGCAGGGCGACCTGAGGCAGGTGAGTGGGGATGGATGTCGATGGCACCATATCTAGCACAAGCCAAACCCATCAACCATTCTTGGCAAAGCAAGTGGTGGAGTCACATCTGAACAGCAAAGTACCCAAAAGGGCTCCAGCCAGCCCCGTGCTGACACCTCTCCTCCCTGACAGCAGCACTGGGGCTACCACAGCAGCTGTGGGGACCCTTCCCCAGCCTCCATGCAGGGCCATGAGCCTGTAACCACGTACAAACCACAAGAGCTGCCATGCACCTAGGCTGGGAAAGCAGAGGGGAGGCAGAAATCTTACAACAAGGCAAACAATGATCTCTAATAAATGAGTAACAGCCCTGCGAGCTGTCTGCATGCTGCCAGGCATCCTCACCTTATCTCTCCAGAACAAACAAGCCCTGAACTTTGCCTGCTGCCCAGCTCTGGGTGCAACGGGGATTGGAGCCTGGAGTGCAGTCAGGCAGGGATGGTGCCTATCGCAGGGCAAGCACCACACTGTGAGCCAGCCCCAGCTAACATTTAACCACTGTGAGCACTAAGCCAGCACACAGGGGAGAAAAATAAAGATAATAAATTAAGCTGTGTTGCTACACAGTGTTACTGGCCAGGTAAGGGCAGAGGGTAGCAGCCTCCACTCCTGCCAGGGTTGAGCTCCTCTGCTTTTTTTCCAGGGAGCAGCTACGCCCATTTCCTTTGCCCAAGATCAGATGTAACTTTGTCCTAAAGGACATTTAATCAGTTAGCTGTAAGAGCCAGTTAATATTTTACTTGAAGGGAAGGGCTGCTTCAAGCTTCTCTATTTTTTAATTTTTTTTTTTCATTCTTCATACCTAGAGTAGGGGAGAAAGAACAAGGAACTGAAACCATCCTTGGCAGTGCACCAAACAGCCCCAGACCCAACACTTCCCCCTTGGCAAGGTGCAAGTTCAAAGCTCTGGGTAAAGGCAAGGACTGTGAGGGTCAGGCCTGGAGACAGAGAAGATTCTGATACATGCAACCCACCAGTTGGGCTGGGGATGGCTGAATTGCTCAAGCCCAGCACTTCCATGGGAAACAGGAAAAAAGACAGTAGGGGAAATTCCATAGAGATTTTTTCTTCAGGAGAGAGACACAAATAGGGGAGTGGAAGAGGCTGAAAAGCCACAGCAGTTCAAATGAAATCTGGGGCTTAATAGAAAAACTTCCCAGAAACCCCCAGCCCCAGAACTGAACTCCCAGGCTGCTTAGCACCTCACCTACTTCCCACTGCAGGGGGAACTGACATTAGACAATTCAGCCCCAGCTCTTGCCCTGTCCAGCAACACTGAGGCAGGGTGGTGGAGAGAAGATGTCGCTGTGGGGCTGATGGTCCTCCTGAGAGGTGGGCAAAGCCAGGAACCAGCTGCTTTAAAAACAACATACAACACCGATGAGGGTCAAAGAGCACTCTCCCACCCTGGTTATTGGTGGTCCTGCGGGATGCAGCCATGGCTCCTAGCATGGATCTAGGCAGGCCCAACCCAGGCAGTGGTTCCCACTGGTGGGACAGGTTTGCCGATCCCTGGGGAATGGCGGGAAAGCAGCAGGGTAGCAGAGGTGTACAGGCGAGTGAGCGAGCCCTGGTCAGGTCTGACTGGGTTTACTGGGTCACGACGGAAGCTGTGCCAGCATGACTGTGCTGGCCTCAGCCTCCCACCAGCAGCCAGCCGACCCAGCACACCCAAACAAGCCGGCTCAGTCGGCACCTCCTTAAAATCCCCATGACCAGCATCTCTGGAGGCATAGAAAAGCTTTTGATGAGCGAGTTTCCCAATGGCAGGTCTCGCCAACCCGGATCTGGCCAAAGAAACCAGCCAAAGCTGCCACACCCCTCAATAGCCGCTGCACTGGGAGCTTCTGCTGGCCACGGTGGCTCCTTCCTGCTGACCCGTGGTCCTCAAAGCCATGAGGCAGCAAAACCTGGGAGCAAGAACCAACCACAAGCTGTGGTGCAACTTGCTGTGCTGACAGCTGGGCTGGAAAAGATGGAGGGACCTCAGATGTACTCTTATGGGCCCCTCGTTGCTTCCTTGACAGCACAGCCAAAACAACGCTGCCTTTTTAATTTAAAGGGAACCCGTGAGAAAGAATGTACATGCCAGGTGGTAGCAGCCCTTTTCCAACTCACCCCCAGCATCCATCCCAAACAGCAAAACAGAGATTTGCAGAGCACAATCAGCTTGGGTTGCTCCATCAAGTTCCAGTAAACCCCAAGAACACTCTTGGAATGGCTGCCAGACCTTCCACCCCTCCTCGTGGACTGGCTCTCTTGGCATCAGCATCATGCACTCTTATGAGCAAGGACTGCTGGCTTCTCAATAGGGAGCAGCCTTAACAGAGATCCTGGCAGGATCTGCACCAGGAGATACTGCTTACACCTTGCCTTTTCATGGCAGCCCAAACCCTGTGCAGCCAATAAAGCTTTACTTATCAGGACGAAGCCCAGCACATGATCCCTCCTAGCCCCTTTGCCTTCTCTGCCACTAACATACCCAGCTGCATACTCAGTAGCCCAGCACCTGGGGACCCATACAATTGCCCTCGGGTTTCAGTTGAAACAGCCTGACCAACCCTCAGTGCCAGCTGGGGAAACTGCTTGCCCCAGGGCACAAAGCACAGAGACCTCCTTGCTCCCATGTGTGGGAATGAGCTAAGGAATTACAGGGAAGAAAAAAACATCAGGTGAGAGGTGAGCCTAGCCCCTGCCTGGCTGCAAATACAGTACGTTTTGAGCCCACTTTCCTCAGAGCTGGCAGACCTTGGGTGAGAAATTCTGTGAGATGCGGGAAGAGGAGCCAGGATGAAGGTTGCCAGGCAACTTTAATTCAGTCTTTGACGAACTTCCCGCACCCTGCTTCTGCTACAGAGCTCAACCAGCAAATGGCAAAACATCAGATCCACCTCAAACATGTGGTGTCCATCCGTCTGTCTGTCCATCACAGAGGCTTGCTCGTGGCCCTGTTCCTAGGGTGCCCTGCAAGGTGACGGGTTCCCCCCCAGCAGCACCCCTGAAGGCCAGCCCAGGATGAGCTGCCCTTCCCGGCAGAGATTTGCAGGGGCAGGATTTGACCCGTGGGACTGTGCTGGCACCGCTCCACGGATATTTCTCAACCAGCTGGGATTTTTGTCAACAACAGCAAGAAAAAAATGCTAACATACTGAAAGCCCTCTGGGAAGAGGGGATCTGTGCTGGGTTTGGAGCCTGGGGATGAGGAGGGAAGGAGCACAGTGACCTCCCGGGAGACCCTTGACGAGTTTATTTTAGTTTCTTTCTTTAAACAAAACCACATTTGACCTCGAGGTGCTTCAGTGGACATGCACGAGAGCTTTAGTGAATCAGGAAGTAGATTTATGCCTTCCCAAATTTGGAATTCGGGCACAGCAGAAGGCAAGAAGAGCAGCGACACTAGCTCCTCTCAAGGATCATCCTGCCCTTCTCCCACTGCAAAGCCCCCCCCTCCTCCAGCACAGCCACCATGGAGCCAGGAGGACAGGCAGCGGGCACCAGCAGGCCATGGGAACAGGCTCTGAATTCCCCAAGCATGGCACAGCCCCCATCCGCTGTCGGCAAAGCCTGAAACATCCAGCAGAGGAAAGCACCCAGCTCTGATCCCACCAATGTCTCACAGCAGGGAGGAGGTACGTGGAGGAGCAGAGCGATGGATGGAAGAGTGGAGAGGCCAGTTAGGGACAAAGGCTGGTTTAAGGGACACTAGTGCTGGTGGGAGCCAGATATCTAAACATCACTCAAAAGACAAGCTGATCCATTAGCAATAAAACTAACAACAGCTGAACTTCCAACAGATTTCCCTCAGTGGTCCCCCAACACCATACGTTTTCCCCTGTCACCCTACAGCACCCCACCGGGGATGCCACCTGCTCAGCAAGGGCAATGGCCCAGCCATGGCGTCCTCCTGCATGGTTGCAGGGATTGGGGCATTTTAAGCTTCTCCTCAGCAACTTGTTTTCCCTATTCTTACAAGAACTTGTTTTTCTCCTTGGTCAGGTTGGGTTTGACATAAGGCAGGAGGTTCAAAGAGGCTGACAGGCAGTGACACAGCTCATTGCCAAGTCCCTGGGAGAGCTCTCCCAACATTCTCATTCAAACCCACTCAAAAAAACGCAGCTGAAATAGTAAGGAAAGCTGCTCTGGACTGCGCCGTGGGCAGGCATTGCCTGCCTACAGCTACCTGCAAGGCACAGGAATGGCTCCTCTTCAGCAGCTCTCAGAGCACCTGAGAGCAGCTGATGGCAAGAGCAAGGTGCCTAAGACAGCAGGACAGAGAGCTCCTCCACTCCTCCATACGGAAAACTCATCGATGCCAGCCACCAGTCAAAACAGCTCCTTGCTTGGCTCCACCGCCCAAAAAGCCTTGCTGAAAGCTGGCCCAGGAAGAAAGGGTGCAGGGAGGAGAGGCTGAAGGGCAAACTCTTGCACCTCAGTGGCAAGGCCAGGTACGCTAAGGGATGCTCTGGCCTGCCCAGACCAGGCATTGCTAGACAGGGCAGCAAATCTCCCCCTACAAGAGCAACTCCCTGCATGCCGGAGGCCATTTGGCTCCTGCAAGCTGGTAGGAAGGGCACAATCCCCACAACCTTTCCCTTCCATCCAGCACATCTTTCACTGTGGAAACCCCACAGAAGCAGCCCTGGGCCAATCCCACAGCCCAGCGCCTGAGAACCCAGCTGGGAGCTGCACAGGAACTGTGAAGTGAAATTGAAGGATGCTGAGATACAGTGGCCCAACTCTGACTTCACCCATCACCAGCTTACCCCCACATCCAGGCCACAGGGAGGCAGAGTGTGGATACCAAGCCTTGGGAAGTGGGGTGCAGACCCCTGAGGCTCTCACCTCCTCTATAGCAGGGAAGATGCATGCTCAGTGCTAGCAACATCGCTCCCAAAACCAAACAGTTTTCCATCCTTTCCTGCCTCATCGGCAGTATGCCAGCCTTCACCACTTGCTGTCAGCCCCTCATTGGCTGGGACTGACAGACAGACAACTGGACAGACAGCCCTCCACATCACAGCAAAGTTTCTCATCGAGGGGGCATTTGCATCCATGTGGCTCAGCATTGGATTCGATCTGTAATTCTCCCTTCAAAGGCTTTGTGGCCGATACACATTGTCTCCACAGCAGAAGTAGGAAAATAATTGTAGAACTAAATTCCCAGGAACAATTAGAAAGAAAATGGGAAGGAAAAAAAAAATCCCAACGCAAAATTTCAGAGCCAGCAGATTTCAAGGCTTTTGAATTCATTTGCTCATCCCCATGGCTGCACTGTGTTTTATTTCACTGGGTTCATACAATGCAAGACGAGGAATTAACTCGGGTGTTTGTTTAGAGCCGGTTTGACTTCCAGTTATTTTTCCAAAGCCAGGTTTGAGTTTCAAAGACGTTTCTTGGCAATGCCTCCAGTTCCCATCGTCGGTGCAGCACAGAGCTTCCCTGAGGGGAAACCAAGGCTCAGAAATTCCATACGACCTGGGGTCCCCTTGGAAGCACAGGCAAGAGCTGGAGCGCTACTCAGCTTGCTTGGCATGAACATAGGGCTTTCTGCCTCAAACCTGTCCCTTTCCCTTTTATTTATTCCAAAGATAAACTGTTTTATTCTCAAAAGTCCAGCAAAACCAGATGATGGGAGTGGTTTTATGGCTCCCAGCTTTAACAATCTCTTCTTGTTTTCTTCGCTTTACCTCCAACAGAGCTTCAAATTTTGGGTCAAACTCAATCTGATATTCAGCTTCTTGTTAAAACTGCACAGCACAAGGCAGTAGCACCTGGCCATTCCCACAATCATTTGCATACAGCCAGATTTGCTCCCCAAAATCAGCTCCCCACCTTATTTGCATGGGCTGGGCTTTGCACTAGGCAAATGAGAGTGACCCATGAGGTAAGGGGAGGTGGGGTTGTACCTGGTGGGGAAGCTTTTAAGCAACAAGATAAGCACAAGTCAGAGCACAACATAACTCACCGAGCTGCCTCCTGTCCCTTGCACCAGTGCGTAACACCATGTCTGAAACCCTTGGCTTCCTTTATCTCTGAACGGCAAAGCTCAGGCCCCAGGAGGATGAAGTGGGGGTGGGTTTGGTGATGATCTTACTATGGCAAAGCCCTCTTGCTGCTAAATCACCAGAAGCAGCGGCACAGCCAGGCGAGGGAGGATGGCAGTGACTGTCGTGCTTCCATCCTTTGAACAGAACAGGCACCTGTCCAGCCCCCCGCGGCAGCGGCCAGCCACTGTCGGCATTCACAGCAGAGGAACACAAAAGCAGCGGGTCCCTCCAGACCACCTTCCTCCACCAAACCTCCCATCATATAAAGCCACTTCCCAACAAGTCCCATCAAGATGCCAAGCAGAGCCGCAGGCAAGCACAGGGAGGGAAATTCCCCGCACGCGGCCAGGCAAGGCTGGCACAGCACCTCCACCACACCCACTGCTGCCCTCCTGCACGGGGTGCTGGCATGGTCCCCCCATCGCCAGTCCTGCCAAGTGCACCTGGACTTTTTCTCCAGACACAGAACCTGCCAGATTTGCTGAATAAACCTCCCAACTTCAGCAAACCTGCCGCATTCCTGATGGGGAAAGTGGTAAAAGGTTCACATGGATGTTGGAAAAGGCAGGGGGAGAAGAACAAGCCTATGACACAAAGCCCTCATTTGCAGAAACTGAAAGGATTGTTGGGGTTTTGGTTTTTTTTCCCCTCCGGTTGCAACACAAAACCAAAGTCATGATACAAATCTCTGCATGCTGAGGGGCAGCTCTCTGCTCTGTGTCCCTCTGGGCAAAGCAAACCTGGCCAAACTGAGATGAAGCAGAGACAAGACCTGCAGACACACACACAGAGCATCATTGTGGCCATCCTACCTGGGTTTGGGGCTCAGGCAGGGGGCTTCAGCCTGCACCGGCCACGGTGCAAGGCAAAGCAGCTGGAGTCCACAGTGGTAAGCCCACTAGCACAAAAAATGCCATCATTATTATTAATAATTTCCCTGCCTCTGGGGTAATCTGCACTCCTCATCCATTTTGGGCAGTCTCTGTGTTTGGAGCCTGTTTTTGTTGGCACTTGAAGAGCTTTTTCATGGTTTTTCAGGAGCAACCCACTGGCCTACCTCGGTACTCACGGGGAGGCAAAGAGAGTCCACAATCCAGTGCTGCCTGTCTGCACAGCAGATCCCTTCTACCCTTGCATCACCAAGGAGATGCAGCTCAACCCAATGCAGTCAAGCCCCCAACACAAGCTGGTGCCTTCCACTCGGGGGCATGCACAGCCCCCACCTTAATTCATCCCAGAGAGATGAATGCCAAGAAGCAAGGCTCAAACTACCCACATGCCAAAGTACCCTCTTCCTCCCGATGGGAAAGAGGGGAGTCAGGGATTGCACTGCACCACCTGGCATCAGGTTTGTACCTTGTCTCAGCCAGCCGAAAAAAACAGCTGCCCTCGGGTAACACCGAGCCTCCCCGAATACTGACAGCAGTCCCCATCCCTGCAGACTCCCAATCCCCTTGATCTGCTGGGAAAGGGAGGGGCTGTATCTACCGTTCCCCCTAGAAGCTGGTGCCCTGTCTGGCTGCAATTCCCACCACTCTCTTCCCTCACACCCTCAGCATGTACCCTGTCATTCCTGCCCAGAAAGCTACCCGCACTGCCACCAGATCTTGATATCCCTACCCCCTCTCCAGTTCATCATCTCTAAATTCTCACCTGTACCAGATCTCCCCTTAACCCCTCTCCTTCCTGCTCCCATGGCTCTGCCCCCCATTTTCTGCCACGGCATCATTCCTTGGACTTCGACCTCAGCAGGTCAGAACCCTGCTTCTCCTTCTCCGGATCCTGCCTGTGCACCCAGCACCTCAGCCCTGCCTATGCATGCAGCACCTGCACCAAGTACCCCAGATCCTGCCTGTGGACTCGGCATCCAGACGCAGCACCCGAGCACCCAGACCCAGCACCCCCAATCCTGCCTGTGGACCTGGACCGAGACTTAACACCCCAAATCCACCACCCTCAATGTCGCCTGCGGATTCAGCTCTCAGACCCAACACCCCCCGACCCTGCAGACTCAGCATCCAACCCCAGCTCGCGCCTGTGCATGCAGCACCCGCACCTATCACCCCAGGCCCTGCCTGTGGACTCAGCACCCGGATCCAGCACCCCAGATACTGCAAACACAGACCCAGCTAACCAGACTCTGCCACGGAACTCAACGCCCAGATCCAGCACCCCAGATCCTGCCTGTGAACTCAGCAGCCAGAACCTGACCCGGTACCCCAGGCTCTACCGAAGGACTCAACAGCCAGACCCAGCACTCCAATCCTTCTTATGGATCCGGACCGAGACCCAGGACCCTAAATCCATCACCTCCGATCGCGCCTGCAGATTCAGCACTCAAATCCAGTACCGCCGACCCTTCCTTGTGGACGCAGCATTCATCCCCAGGACCTAGATCCAGCCTTCCACATCCCGTCCGTGGACGCGGATCCGGACCAGGCACCTGGACGCAGCCCTCCCGGCCCTGCCTGCGGACTCGGACGCAGCACGCCAACCCAGACCCGGCACCCGGCCGGCGGTTGTCCCCACTCGCGCCTCCCTGGCACTTGCCTGGCGTGGTGCGACGCGGTGCAGCTCTTCTCTGCCCAGCGGCGCAGCAGGTGCGGAAGGCACGGCGGAGAGCGGCGCGGTAACGGCGCAGCGTTGGTGCAGTCCGGCTGTGCGCGGCCCCGTCGTGCCGAGCCGCGCACACTGTACCGCCCCCTGCCGGCCGCGCTCCTGCGCGGAGTCCGCCAGCCGCGGCCGGACACAACCGGACGCCCGGAGCCACCCGGCCGGCGGCACGGGGTTCCCGGAAGAGGAGGGTAGGGGCGGCAGGGGGCCGGAGAGCCACGGCTGGGTCCCATCTGCGCGCGAGAGGTTTCCCCGGCCAATGCTGGCAGGGAACCTGAGACGTTTCCCTCCACCCGCAGCCCGCGGACGCTCAACGCAGGCCACATGGAGTGGGCTGGAGGGGCGGGCTCGCTCCGCACGGGCAATTTGGATTAAACGTCCCCAGAAAAGCCTCTGGCAGAGGAGCCTGCGTTCAAGTCCGTTGCAAGGCCAGGCAGGTGAAGGGTTCGTAACTTGGCCTTGTAACAATAAAAACCGTGTTCCTGAATGCAGAGAGCATCACCTCACTCTGCCAACGCAGCACAGGCGGTGTCATCACACCAAAGCCACAGTGTCATCACACCACAGCCACGATGCCTGCTGAGACTCCTTGCTTCCCAAACCCACTCCGGCCCTCACAGATGCGTTGCATTCCTGACCAAGACACCGTGCCCCATCTCCTCCATCGTACCGGCATGCGCCTCCCCATTTAGTCTGTCTATATACAGTGCAAGCTTGTTTGGAAGCACAGGTAATGGTCTCTCTAGGGCCCAGTGTAGAGCCTTCTTTTGTCCTGGGTGGCTTCTGTGGCTCCTCCCCACAGGCAGAAGCTGCCAGGTTCAGGCCTGTGTTTGCTTTCCTTTCGCAAGCTTTCAATGCCTGGCCAGCCCTGCCTCCTCACCCGTCTCAGCAGCAGGCCTCCCGAAAGCAAAACCCTGAGTGCTGCGTGTAATCAGCAGGTTGGATCTAGGGCAATTGGAAATCAGCTGGAGCCGGAGGTGCACGCTGGATTACAGCTCCTGAAGCTGGCAGGGTGTCCATGTGCTGCTAGCCTGTAGTTACAAAGCCACGTGCTGCCCAGTCCCAGCTTTGGCACGCTTAAACACTAGCTCATCCCCTCCTCTTCACAATGAACCCACACAAGGGGTGAGGTCTCTAGGATAGGCACAAAGGCCTCCATTACACTATACACTGCAGACCTGGACCCCAGTGGCAGGGTTTAGTGTTGAGCAGATTGTGTTGAAGTTGCTGAGCACTGTCTGGATCAGTGCCAGCTGAGCTCTCGCCACCACCCGGACCTTTTAGAGTTGCTAAGGGTTCCCCCGTGGGGAACCTAGCTAATGACGACCCTGGTCACTGCAAGGCAGTTGGATTAAATGACCTATAAAAGTCCCTTCCTATCCAAAGTATTTTATGATTCTATGATTTTAAACATGCTGTGAATAGGAGAGGCTTGAATCCACCCAGCTGCCACACAAAAATTTGCCTCAGCCAAGGAAGGACCAATCTGAGTGCTTCTGTGGATGTGGTGGCTTCTGTCACCCTCATGCACACTCATCAAGTAGCCACCAGCCCCTTGCCTGTCATGAGATGCCAGGGCCTGTTCCCTGTCCCTTCTCCCAGGGACCCGAGGAGAGCAGAGCAGAGATGGTACCCACCTCTCCCAGTCCTCCTGCCCTTACCTGCTGTATACTCCAGAGACTAATTACCATTTCCTCCCATCCTTGGGCTAAACCTCAGCGTCTCCTCCACACCTCACAGTGTCTCACCTTGCCTCTCTACCCACCCTGTGGAAGTGGGATGCCCACACACCGGGAGCTGGGCTCACCCACAGCCTTGCCTGGCCAGACCCAAAGTGCTGCATGGGCAACAGGAGGGCAGGCTGAGATAGCAGGGACTGCCCATGAGGCAGGGATAGTTTTGGCTGGCCTGTTACCAAGGGATTGTCCTGCTGGGGCAAACCAGGCTCAGATTTGTTTTGCAATGCTGGTGCCCTGTTTGGCTAGGTTTCAAGTTTCTCTCCTACCAGTGGTCTGTTTTGCCTCGAGCAGTGATTGAAGGGGGTCTGCTCTGGGAGGGTCTGACTTCACTTGCTTCCGGGCTCTGCTCTTCCTCCTGCGGCCAGTGGTGTTGCAGACTAGCCCCCCGAGGACACCTGGCTCCCCCGGCTTTTGCTTTAGATTTTAGCAGCGCACTCAGGTCCTGCTACCCTCTCTGCCTTGTGATTGCGCCGAGAACACAATTTGGAATTAGAATTTCTTCAATTATTGCCTCAACGCAGTGTCTCAGGCTGATCAGTGAGTAATCTTGGCTGTTAAATCAATTGGAGTCTCAGGTTTTCCTGCCAATAGCCCTGTTCGAGGGCAAGGAGAATCCATCTTGTGACTGGCAGCGGCAGTTGCTGCTCCTCACCCTCCGGTCTGAGGTATGTGTAAGATATGGGGATTAATATTTCTTTGTCCCTTCCCTAAGTTGCTCCATAAAATTCCTATTGTACCTTTTGTGTAAATAATTCCCAACTGGGTATTCGAACTTTTGGTAGATTGTAAATAGTTCACTGTTTTGGGATGTGTGTTTGTTTGGTGCGGGAACTGGCATTAATAAAGGTGGAGATTTTCCCATCTCCGCATATTAAATTTGAATATTCATAACAGGGATGGAGGGTTCAGTACCCCACATCTGTTCTGAATCCTATCCCCTACCTTAGCAGAGGTGCAGATGGAGGGTGCGGGGCCACTTGTGGGGAGAGCTGGTCCATGGGTGCTGGGTAAGAGGGTGCCAGTGCTGAGAGAGCTCCCCAAGGCTCTGTCCCTCTCAGGGCACTGCATCTCTCAGCAATACTCTCTGCCAGCACAGGCAGGCACCCTCCCACGTGGCCGCAAGCTGAACACAGCACAAATTGGAGCTTCGTTAGCTCCTGGCCCTGCAGTGGGGTAATTAGTGCATGAGCAAAGAGCAAGCAAAGCCTCACACTGCCTATTTACAGGTCTGAGCTTGTGAGGCTTTAATTAATTAACACGAATCATCAGCAGCTGGAAACATCTATTTTCAGAGCCTTTGCTGGCTGCTGCCCCCATGAGATTGGCTGAAGGAATTTAGGGCCCCACGAAGTTGGGGGCCAAGGCCTTGCTCTTATTTCCCTGGCTTCCCAAAAGCCAGAGCGGTGGAACCAAACCGTAGTCAACCTGCTCTGGTGCCTGTATCCCTATGCCCTGCAGAGTGGTGCTGCTGCTCAGCCCGGAGCCAGCAAGGCACTAGAAGAGGTATTTCCTATTGCAGCAGCCCTCCTCCAAGCCAAGGGGACAGCCCAAAGCAGGGGGTCCTTTGAGTTGTGCCACAGCACCTTGAGAAACCACTCTCTCCACAGCCACACAAGAGGATTTTACCCTTGCTGATCTTTGCCCATTGATCCAAACAGCTTTTAGGAAGGAGATGCTTTAGTGCCCTGATCACCAGCCAGAGTCTGGTTTCTGTTTAATTTCTTCTCATTGTCACTTAAACACTATGTCTCACAGAGAGAGGACTGGGCAGAGCAGACTCGTCTCACATCACAAACCCGTCCACACAAGGGTGGCTTTTTTCTGTGCTGGCAGTTGCTCATCACAGCACAGGCACATCACTCTGGCACAAAGCAAAGCCAAGTGGGTGCCCATGATGCCCATGCTCAGCTAGTATCTTTAAGTTCACCCTACCAACAGAAGCAGGTAGACATGCCCACAGACACCCCCTTTTGCCCTTCTGATACTCAAGGAGCTACGGCAAAGACATAGCAGCTCTCATGTTTCAGTTGGCACTGCACCCCTGTCCCAGCTGGCACCCCAGATGATGTGAGGAATTATAACAGGACCACAGCACCGTAAAATATTGATGGGATTAGCATGGATCAGCTCTCCCAGCACACATGCCATGCTCACCCCAAGCCTGGGAGCCAGTGATCTGCATGCACTCAGGTTGCATGCAGCTCAGTGCCCAGGGCTACAGTGCTGCCAGGTGCTCCCTGATAAACTCCCAGCGAGAGACATTTCTCCAGCCACCACCAGCTTGCAGCTTTCTTGGAGAGACATGACAGTCTCTGCTGCAGCACAAGAAGACACACATTAAACTGCTTAATGCACAGCCTCAGTGAGCCTCAGGCTCTGCTGGGGATGAAGCACTAGTTTAGTTGTAGCTCAGCATACACTACCACCCTGGGCTCCAATGGACCCCCTACCTGTTTGAAGCCCAAAACATGACAGGTCCCAAGCTTCATTCCCTCCATCCCCTTTCCCCCCCTCTCAAGTTCAACATGCATTACCAGGACTATAGAGGATGTCCCATGCATGGGTGTGTCCCATGGGATGCCCTCACCTTCTCTGCTCACTCTGTGCCCCTGCTTCTGCTATGAGTGTGCTGGTTTGGCTAGGAAGAGGGTTTCATTGTAGATCACAGCAATTTAGGTAACAACAGCTTAGCAGGACTGAGTATTGGGCAACACCAAACTTGAAATACACTGTCAGGAGCCACACAGCAGCACCACATTGTGAAGACCCTAGTTTTAGGGTTGCAGCACTGATGGGGTGTTGATGCCTATCAAACCCACAGGACTGACCAGGATCTGCTGCCTTTGTTAGGAAACTGCTTCCTGGGGCAGGTCTGGCTCCTCCCTGGTGGTGCCTGCAGCCTGCCTTTCCCCTGCCAAGCAGGTACAGATAAGAGTGAGATAAAACCTCAGTGTCTGGGGTTTGGTTTGCCAGCCGCTGCGATCCAAGGAACAGCAGGCAGGCAGGCAGGCAACCGTTTCAAGCTGCTCTTCGGACTGGTTTGAAAGCCAGCTGGGAGTTACAAAATCATGGCACTCCAGCAGCTGGGGTTTTATGAAACCCACAGAAGAGTTGTGAAACTCACATTCGAGCCGTGCCAGCCCGCACTGTGCCGGCAGGCATGCTACAACATCAAAACCACCAGCGGAAAACCAGGTACCTTTCCCTTTCACCACGAGAAAGCAACAACAAGCAAACTGGCCTTTCTCCAGGCCCCTCCATCCCTCAGCCATGCCATGAGACCAGTGCGGCTACTTTCTTTGCCTTCATGGAAGGCAAGCACAGCAGGGAGCACACCAGCCTCACTCCATAGAGTCGGCCTCACTGCTCCAGCATCTGCCATCTCAGTGGCCCCTCTGCCCACCCTAGGATCACCTTGCTAAGGCTTGGGGTCGACAGTGCTGTGTGAAGCGGCAGAGCAGACAAGAACTGCTGGCGGTGCTTGGAGCCCAGCAGCAGCACTCAGGGTTTCACAGCATCTGAGTGCATGGTCGCCAGGCTTGGCTTTGTTTCCTGAGAGCATCATGGAGTCATCAAGCTAAGCGTGATGCTCCACAGATTAGCCCCAGGAAAAAAAAAATATTGCAGCAGGCACATAGCATAAAAGGCTCAGAAGCCTCTTTGCTTCGAGTCACTGAGCAAACTTTCCAAACCACTTTTTCTGTGGGCTGAGAGCCAGCAAGGAAAATTACAATTGCAGAAGAATTTGTCTGAGAAAGTTACAATGATCTGGAAAAAAGGCAGGGGCAGGCCAGAAGGCAGCTGAACAGCCAGGATGTGCTGCAGCAGCTCCAGCCCGGAGCTCGGTTTTGAATAGGGACAGGACTCTTTTTTCCCTTGCTCAGTACAGCAGCAGAGTTGCTGCCCCAACTTCCTGCAAGATCAGATGCTGTATTTCTCCCCTGTAAGTGTTTGGCAGTGGAAATTGGGATGTTTTGCCCAGGGCCATTTGTTGATGAAGACTGCCAGGTGCTGGCAGCCCCAGCCGCAGAGCTCAGCATGATGCCAGGGTGGATTTTCTCAGGGGAGAAGCATCTGAGTCACAGCAGCCTTCGATCTGTTCCCACAAGCCTGACTGCAAGAGACGCGCAGGAGTTCAAGGAGGACAGGCGCTTGCATGGGGAGCTGGCGGTGCTTGGTTTGCTGCTCTGCAAACTTCCCCGAGCCGATGCAAAGCATCTCCCTGGCTCGGGAGCTGTAGGCACTACACCTGTGGGGAGGGGCTGGTGAGACTGCGGGAAGTCAGGCTCCTGACCTGCCTTTCAACTGAGCAGGGCTTCAGGATGCTTCTGTCACACAGGGGGCAAGTGCCAGCAGTCACTGGGAATCCTGTGGGACAGGCGAGAGTGGCATTTTGGAGCTTGACGTGGGGTCTTGTCCTGGCTCTGGGGCAGGAGCAGGAGCAGGACCAAGACCAAGGTGGCTTCAGGTGGGGAAGGGGCAGAGCCACAGCTCCAACTCCAGAAGAATCATAAAATGGTTTAGGTTGGAGGGGACCTTAAAGCTCATTTATTCCAATCTCCCTGTTATGGACAAGGATGCTTCACAGCTGGACTTGGTTGCTCAAGGCCTCATCCAACCGGGCCTTGTACACATCCAGGGAGGGTACATCCTCAGTCTCTCTGGGCAGCCTATTCCAGAGTCTCACAATCCTTGTACTGAAGAACTTCATCCTAAGATCCAGCCTAAGCCTGCCCCTTCTGAGTTTAAAATCATTCCCTCTTGTCCTTATCCTAGACATCCTTATGAAAAATCCTTCTCCAGCCTTCCTGTAGGTTCCCTTCAGGTATTAGAAGGCATCTAATACCCCCCCTCAGAGTCTTCTCTTCTCAAGGTTACACAATTCCAGCTCCCTCAACCTATCCTCACAGCAGCAGTGCTCCAGCCCTTGGATCATCTTTGTGGCCCCCTCTGGACTCACTCCAACACTTACATGTCCTGCTTATGATGGGGACACCAGAACTGGATGCAGTATTCAAGGTGGAGTCTCACAAGAGCAATGTAAAGGGGACGAATCATCTCTCTTGACCTGCTGATCACACTCCTCTTGATGCATCCTAGCATAATTTGCCTTCTGGCCTGCATGAGCACTCTGCTGGCTCATGTTGAGCTTCTCATCAATCTGGATGGACACCAGCTACCTCTCTGCCTGTCATCCCACCTGCTCTCACTAAAAGCAGATAGGCTCTTCAGGGAGCATGAGCATCTCTCTGCGGATGGGCCACAGCACCCTCTCTTTTCCTGTGGCTGGCAGGTGGGTCCCTGACACACACAGTCCCTGTGGTTGCACAGTGGCTTTTAAGAGATGCTGTTTTGGATAAGCTAACCCACACCTGCCAGAGCTAAAGCCAGAAGGGTGTAATGGCCTTCAGCATCCACGCCCTGGGCCAAGCCACCATCCAGAATCCATAGAATCATAGAATGGTCTAGGTTGGAAGGGACCTCCAAAGGTTCTCTAGGTCAACCCCTTCATGAAGAGATTAAGCTCAATTTGGCTGCCCCCAAAATCAAAACCTAGAGCACTGTGATCTAATTTGCTCACTTTCAGCTAAGTCATCTCTCCTTATGACCACAAAATGGTGCTTAAATGCAAGGGATATCACTTAAATGATATTTACTTAAAGCCTCTGTGGAAACACCTCCTGTAGAGCCTAAAGAAAAAATCCTGACTAGCACTGCTAACATAAAGCAAGGAAAAAAAATTCTATTAGATATTTAGATCATATAAGAGAATTACTGCCATTTCCATGTATTACTTTGGTGTTGGATGTACTTCCCAATGAGGGAACAGACATTACAGGGGACAAGGTTGTGACATGTCCCCATGGCTTCGCCTTTTGGCCATCTAAGTCCTCGTGGCCTAGCAAGTCTCCCCAGCCTAAAGCTCAGCTGATTCAAGGGCAGCATGCTTCTCCTACCCAGGCACCAACCCACCACTGGCATCACTGCCAACAAAGAAGAAACAACCCAAGCAGTGCAGTAAATAACCCCAGTGTACAGGCAGTGCACTGGCAAGCAGAGCCAAGTGCATCCATCACTCATGTGTTTTCTTCAGCTCTGACACTTTGATAGGGGTGAGGGGGTGGGGAAAGGAGAGTAGCTTCCAAAATTTATGAGCTGGGATTTAAAAATGTATCTCCTAGAAGCGCTGCAAAACCAAGAGATGGTGAAGGTGAGTGGCTTAAAAGCTGCCTTCAGGAAGGGATGTGAAAGCTCTGCCTGCCTTGGAAGGGGAGGATCCAAGAGACCTGCCTGCTTGATATTGCAAATTGCGTCCCTGCTGGGATCATCACAGCTCTCCGTGCCATGCATTACAAAGGAAATGAAAGGTAGGGGTAACAAATGACAGGTTAAAATCCCTCCAGCCCTATGTAATGTCATCCCTAGCATAGACAGGGTCTGACTGTCACCTTCAGTCTCCTGGAGTTTCTCCTCTACACCCTTGACCTCCTACTGCTCCATATATAGCCAGCTCCCAGCCCCATTTGGAAACAGATTCCCCTATGCAAAACAAAAAGAAAAGTGCTTGTAGCTGTAAATTTAGATGAAAACATCTCTACCACAGGGAATCACATATCAAATAATAAAGCCAAAAGAGTGTCAGGAAGAACAATGATGATATCTGAGTCCTTGGCTCTTACAGATGGACCATCCCCCAGCAGGGTGCCACTGAATGAACAGCTGAAAGATGTTACCTGGTCATTAAAAACATCTAAAAGCAATTTAGCCTGACTGACAATGATGCTCAAAGAAAGTTATTTGTCTGCTGAGATAAAATGAGCTAGATCAAGCTTGCCTTTTGTTGTAGTTTTCTTTTAAAGTCGGAAAGGACAGAAAAACACTGAGCTAACAGGCTTGCAGGTAAAGCTCAGGTACTGCAAGGTGGCACACAGCACAGGGAGCATCACCGTGAGCTGCCCTGATTCCTCCCTGCCATCACACTCCCACCACCTCTGGAAGGATGCTCAGAATGGACCAGGAACATGGTCCCCAGGGCCACTGCTGCATCTCTGCTGAGTTGCAGTGCTATTTAGGATGATGGTTTTGCCATGGAAACATCTCCCTCCTAACAACCGATCTATCAGCAGGTCCCAAAAGCAGCCCAGCATTCATTGCATGGTAATTTTTGCTTCCTTGGGAGGAGGCCAGATTTTCTTACCTTGCCCATGCTTTTATTTTCTTTCTTTCTCTCTTCCTCTCTTTCTCTCTTCCTCTCTTTCTCTCTCTCTTTATTTTCCTCTCATTCTTTCCTTTTTAAAAAACAAAGCAAAAAACAAAACCAAACTACTGGGTTAGTCGGTCGAAAGCATAGCATGAGCCCAAGGTTCCTCTAAAAATCTCCTCATAAGCAGAATTTTGGTGGGCTCTTTAGATACACAGAGCATTTCAAATGCCCAGTGTTAAACATTTCAGGTAAAACATAACTCTTCTAAGTGTAGCCAGCCTTGCTCTGCAGCTCCACACCAGTGAAATTTCCCTGCAGCCTTTGGGAACTGCTTCTTGTTGGTGCCCTCTCCCCATACTATTCAAATGAATTAATGTATTCCAAAAGTTGATTGTGTTTTTTCTCCCCCTATGTAATCAGATTTTGGGAAGCTGCAGTGAGATGCCTTACAAGCAGCTTTTGTCCGAGCAGGCTGCATCCATCACCTCCTGGTCCTTTAACACATCTCTGTACAAACGGTACATCAAGAGTCAGCTGAATTCCTTTGATTCATGTTCCTGCATATCCATGTAGCTAATTTAGCTTTATTAAAAAAAAAAAAAAAAAAAAAAAAAAGAAGAAGAAGAAGAAAGAAGAAGAGGGAGCTATTAAGAAGGACAGTGTCAAGGCCAGCAGAGCGAGTGCCGAAGGGCTAATGAGCTGCATGGGCGCTGCCGTCCGAGCGCCCAGGCTGGCTGGAGCCAGGAGCTGCTGTCCCAGCAGGGCTGACTCAATCCTTCATTGGGCAGGACCAGGCTGCAGGGTCCTGCACTCCAGGGTCTGTAGTGGAGCCCCTTGCTCCAGCTACCTCTGCTGGGTGTTTTGTCAGGGGATCATGGCGGGGAGGGGGTGTCCTGCGTGTGTTGGGCATGGGCCAATCCCTATATCCAGCCCGAGCTGCGTCCCTGCGCTTCAGGGAGAAGGTGGAAGAGGAACAGGGATAAATCGATCCGCCCTTGCATCGCAGGCGAAGGCCACCCCTTCGCCTCCCACTGCCAGACAAGCGAGCTGCCTCCCCCTCTGCCTGTGCTGGCAATGTCACCCAGCTGCTCTCTTGCAAGGACACTTCCAAGGCAAGGGAGCGGGGATTTGTAAGACAGCCGTCACGATCATTTATTCTTGTCATCTCTGACCCTCAGGGTAAGGAGAACATTAGAGCACTGCAGGCACAAAACAACAAGCTTTGTAGGTCATATCAGTGTGTAAAGTACCATTAGGAACCACAGCACGAAGCATGAATAATGCTTTCTTTATTCCACCGGATACCTCAACACCCTTTAAATAAATGCAAATGGTTATTTATGGATGGGGTTTGTACGAGACGGCTGCTCAGGAACACTCAAACGCTCCTGGAGCAGGAAGTTTGCTGTCTCCCCTGTACGCGAGTGGGAGCAACCACAGCACTGTCTGATAAGCTTGGTGATAGTGCCAGGGATGGCAGGCAAAAGAGGAGGGAGATCACTGTATATCTTCCTTGCACAGATTTATGCTCTAACCATTAAACTAGAGCCACAAAACACAGAGCCTTCCACGCCACCCTCCTCTCTGCCAAGGACAGTAGGGCAGGAAAACTTTGAAGGACTCCCAAGTCTGGAAAGAGACTTTTAAGAAATGATTCCATCATTTCTGATAAGCTGTGAACAGTTAACCCTGACGGCTTTCCTTAAATCCTTTCAGCAAATAATGACCTCGATTGCCAAAAATCGTCCGATAATGCAAAGGCAGGGAGAGATGCAGAGTGAGTCATCATCTCCCAAGCACGTCTAACTCCCTTTTGTCTTTACAGTGACAGAAGCCACGCTCCCAGCTGGAGCGGGGCGAGGTTGCCCCCAAGAGGCAACTCTGACACAGCAACGAGAGAAGGACAATGATGAATTCTGCTCTGAAAAGTACCACGCTGGAGGGATTTTTTTTTTTTTTTTTTTTAATCTCTCATCTGCCCTTATTGTTACATCTCCCTAGCTGAAAACATCTGCGGATGGGGTGGGAGGAGAGAGGAAGGAAGGTCAACTTTGGCCTGTGGTTTGCTGGGTGTTGCTGTCTTCTAGAGGAGCTCCTGAACCTGGTGACTTGTTTTCCTAGTCTCTCCCTTGCAGTGTCATTAGAAGGATCAAAAAAAAGGTTGCTGGTATTTCTTCAGCCACATAAGGCGTTTGATCCCATACACATCACTAGACTCCTACAAAACAAGGACTGGCAGCACCTTCAACAGCAACTTCTGTCTCAGGAGCGGAAGGAGAGACACAATTGGGAACACAACTGTTTGGAAACTGAGATGGCACAAGGCAAAGTCCTTCAGCCATTCACACCAAACACACAGGCAGCTCACCACACTGCACCAAAATCCCAGCCCTTTATGGGGGTACAGGAGCAGGATGGAGGCCTCAGGCACAACCCCCCTCCCCCAGCACATGCTGCACCCTCCAGGGATCAGCAGCCTCAAGCTTTCTCAGCCTAGGATGGCTGCCTTGATTTCATAGATACTGATGGATTTTTCTGCCGCAAACCACTCTGAACTTCTAAGCTTTTAGCATCCAAAACATCCTGAGGCAAGCAGATCCCCAGCTCCTGTCAGCTTTTGTTTGCCTTGAGCCTTTCTGCTAATAAAAGAAGTACTGAGTCTGAAGCAGAATTACAGAGCACCACTGAATAACTTCTCTCCATTTACCCTTTTCTAGGCCATTTGGTTGTCAGGCTCTCAATCCTTACTTCCCAAAACATTACAACTATTTCTGAGCCAGAGAGATGCAGCTGGCTTATGGCCACTGCAATTTATTCCTGTTCTGTAGATACATGCACATTCCCTCCCAAAGGGATAAACCTGTGATGGAACCTAGAATTTAACCATTCCTGGAGCTGCTTTTCAAGAGGACACAGTTTAACTATCCCAAGCTGAGATATACTCAAGGTATACACTGCTCCTGCACCAAGCTCCTTGTGGGTCTTCCCACTCAGGTGGAGAACATCCCCACACCCCCCAACACCGATCCCCTGCCGCAGCAACCCCAGTTTACTGTTAGCTCCAAACTGGAAGTGTCATCTCCAAAATGACTGTCATGCTGGTTCCTGCCAGACTCTTAATTATGAGGGAGGCTGACACAGTTTCTCAGCAAACAGCGCTCACATACTGCAGTGAAAAACAGAATGAGGGCAAGAGGAAAAATGGGCTAATAAGAGAAAAATCATCTGGAGAGAAAAACACGTTGCACTGTGCAAACCTCACCATAACAATCCTGGAACCCAAAACACTAAGAAAAAAAAAAATTAGGTTAGTACACAGGGGAGGCAGGCAGCACTCCACAGATGTGGTGGGAGCTGATACACAGTGCAGCATCTTCTGCCAGGCCTCTCCCCACGGCTTGGGTTTAGGTCAGAAGGGATGGGTTCAGTTTTCAGCACACAGATCAATGTGTCTGAGAGGCTGAACGATGCCATCTGCAGAGCCCACAGGTGCCCTGTCTGAATTACGCTGCCTTTATAAAAGCCTGCGGCGTGAATAAAGCATGAGACCTGCTGCCTGGCCATCCCCTCCCCACCGCCGTGCCTGCCGATTTTAAGCTATTACTTTTATTCCAGCCACAACCCAGTGGTCAGCCCACAGAGAAGAGGGACCCTCTGCTCCTGCCTGCACTTTGAGAGCCAGGACTTTCCAAGCAGGCTTTGAAAGAAGAGAGCCTGAAACCCAGAAGCAAGGCTATGGGAGCCTGCAAGCCAAGCCCCAGCTCGCAGCACTTTTGCTGCTCAGGTGAAGAATTCGCCTGGCAGCACAAAAGCAGCAAAAAATATATTTACCCGTTCTGCTTTTCTCTGCAAGAGGGAAGGATCATTGCTTGCCCGGCTTCAGGCAGCTGCAGCACTGAATGCAAACCCAAAGGGAAGCGCTGGGAAAAGGGTGTGTGAAAAATGGCCCCATATGCTGTGGCCAGGAGCCCTTGCCCTACACACCATACGAGCCGAACCTGCCTTGAAAAGCTTTAGGTCTTCCCCCAGGCTGGTGGCAAAGACGCTTTGATGACAACGAAGGGAACAATTCCAGTCACAGGGGGAGTTTCCATTCCCTCCTCTGTGACCTCCCTATAGGGAACTGGGAGGCGGCAGGGAAGCTGAAGATGAAACACTAACAGGAGCTCACCCCGCAGACAGGGAAGGCGCTCAGAAAAGAACAACCTATCCAAACACCACTTAAAAGTCACCTGAAATTACATCTTAACCAGCAGCCTGCACGTATGGGAACCAGCTTTCAGCACCCAGACTAAAATATCTAGATGGGAAAATGTGCATGTTTTTTCTTCTCTCAGATACCAGATATTCATTCCCTTTCAAATTCCTTACTGCAAAGGCGAGGAGGCACTGGCTGAAAAAAAACCGGCAGTCAGGCAAAACTAAAAGCACCTCCGCGAAGAGAAGACCTTCGAGGAATTTACTTTCTCCCCATCAGCAGCCCACGCCATTCCCCAGCACTGAAAGCCCTTTTCAACACTAGATAAGGGGCCCCACCAGTAAAGCTGGCAAAACATGCACAAGGCAGAACATCAAGGTATTTCACAGCCCGGGGGCAAGATAGGAAAACGGCAATTTGGATGTCGCTAAGAGCGTTCTGATAACTTAAACCACAAGGAATGAGCTAAATCCCCTAATGATAGTCTGGCCTCTCCGAGCAGCTCCTTTAGAGCTCTAAGGGATGGGTTCCCATAGCAGCTGTCTCAGCTCCTAAAAGCTCATCAAACCTCTTTGCCCAGCACCAGTCAGTCCCTAGCTCCTTTTCTTTTTCGGGATGCAGAAACAAGCAGTAAAATGTCAGTGCTAATAGTTGCCCCTCCATTGCAGTCGGGTGTTTCCCACCGGGGAACCCTGGGCACAAAGTTTCTCAAGAGCTCATAAGCCCAAGGAATCATCCCTCAGAAGAATTCAGGGGATCAGCTTCAACAGCAGTCTTTCATATTTGCCCCTTCCAGTGGCACAGAGGCACACAAAACTAGAAGCTACTGGAAGGAAAACAAACTAAGAACCAAAACACAAACCCAAACTAGGGCTACTATGCTGTAACAAAAACAAACATACAAGTGTTAATACTGTGGCTTGAAGTGCTCCTGCTAATGACAGCATGAGCAGCAAATCCTCTTTGTAACTACCTAGAAGTACCTTCTGGAATCTCCAAGAATTAGCATAGTCTCCCTCCCAGCCCATGTGCTGGATAGGTCCATCTCCAAGCATCAGAGCTGGCTGCTAGACCATGCTAAGCACAGGCACCTTTGATGAAGTCAGACCTGGCTTATCTGTGCTCAGAAAATTAACACTGCAGTATCAATCCCTCATTATCAAAAAGGTCTCTTTCCACACTGAAATGCAACCTCTCAAAACCTGCCACACAGCAATCTCACCTGCTGCTTTGCTAATAATGACAGCACACCTCTTGTGTTTGTTCCAGTCACCTGCTTTTCCCAAATATATTCTCAACTCAGCCACCAAGCTTTGGGGACTTCAGAGAGTTCCTGCAGCCACTGTATCAATGAAGTATACATGTCCTATTGACCTTCAGCCAGACCTACCTGCAAGTCATTTATCACTTCTGAAATCCCCATCCATTACACAGTTCCAAAGAGGAACAGTATGAATATGAGATGTGCAAATAGTTTCACTGGCAAGTTTCTTTAACCTGAAGACAGAAGCCTTTGTTTTTTAAAGCCATACAGAGCCTTGGAATAAAATAAAAGGCAAAGAGCCAGAAATGTGTATTTTATAGTCCACCTTTAATTTTTTTTGTCTGTGGTTACTGCAATAAAGTGCACCTAAATTTCACATGAAATGAGATAACGCAGTTCTTGACACAGCCAACATAATATCAAAAGATAAACCTCAGTGCAAAATGCTTATCTGAAGACAACCAAAGCAGTTAAGACATCTACTGTGCAAACAGCCTTTCCCAATGCATGTAACTTCTGGCTGGGGGCCAGCAAATGAGTTGACAAAACGCAACAGCAGCAGGTTTGCTGAAGCAGTCCTGAAGCATCGCTCAGCCCAGCAGTCCCTCATAAAGACTCTGCAGCAGTGCTTTGGGATCATCTCTGTAAGGATAGTGCTGAACTCCAATTCAACCCACGTACAGACTTAGAGCAACTGTGGAATTACTACATGGCTACAAAACAGATGGAAGAGCCCACACAAAGCAGGAAGGGGAGAGGGAAAAATGCCAGAACGCATACAGGGGCAGTAGGCATGAAAACACTCAACAGGCTGAGCTAAAAACGATTTCGACCCTTTTTCCATTTATAGCAAGCTAATCATCTGTGAACCTAAGAATTGCAATGTGCACCACAAGACCAAAATAGGACCTGCAGCCATTTTTTTTTTGTGAAACAAAGCTGAGGCATGCCCATTTTGTCCAGAGACATTTAATTAGAAAAGCATGTCTTGTTTTATTTTCCCCCATTGTTCTATTAAATAAAAGTAAATATCAAAGTGGTTATTTAGTCTAGAAAAAAACCAAAAAAAACAAAACCCAACAACCAACCCAAAACAAGCAAACAACTCAGCAGTTTCAATGTGCTTTGAACTGCAGTACAAAAATCTCTTCATCTAAAGCCCCCTCCCCCTTTCCTTCTCCAAAATATACAGGACACAACTTCAACTTTACAGGGTAAGAAAATATATACACATTACATACAGTAAAGATATTCTGGAAAACTTTTTAAGCTTTATACAATGTTAGTGAGGAAAAAAAATATAAACATTAATACAATTACATACAATATATTCATCATCGGATTAAGTAACTGCTACCAGAGGGAAGGTTGACAGACTATCAAAGACAGGCAGAGCAAAGCATGGTGTTGCCAACCTACATAACACCGTGTAATTTTTTGTAGCCTAAAGCAGTTCTATTACCAAGCAAAGATACTCTTTGAGGTAGATTCTTCCAATTCTTAAATAACATGTTGAGATTAAAAAACAGGAATTTTGTTCCCCTCTCCCTCCCCTTTTGAACAGTGCCAAGAGCATAACTTTAGTTTGAACAAAGATAAGCTGCTTAGCCAATGAAAGCACAGAGATGCTGCAGTCTTCAGCTAATTAACACTTGAAATTAAAAAACAAAACATTTAATATGAATTTGCAAATAAAAATACCTTCCCTAGAAGACACGTCTATTCCACAGCAGTTCCTTTATATGTAATATACATAGTTAAGTTTGAAGGTTGGTTTTGTGTTGGTTTGTTGGGGGGGTTTGAGTCTTATTTTACATCCTCACCTTGGGAAGTTGTAGGGAATTTCTCATACAAGACAAGACAGAGTAATCTACAAAAATTAAAAGGATATAGTATTAAAAAATGCTTATGTTGATATTGTTAAAAATCTCACTTAAGGAAATCCCCAGTTGATGCTTCTATCCAATACCTTAACTTTCTCTTCATATATATACACATCCTACAGATAAATCACAGTGTAAGATTTAAATGATGGCATGTGCACGGAGAACACAAAAGGAGATCACATCTTCCTTTCAATTATTTCACTACCAGCTCTTGGAGCTCTGCAGATATATTGTGTGTGTGGCCAGGCTTCACACAAAGAAATCCAGACCTCATATGGCTTTCACAGTTTTTACATAGGTGGGCCAAATGCTCATCTCCTCAAATTTCTACTGAGCTGACAGTTTAGGATTAGTATTTTCTCCATTTAGAAAGTGCTGAAGCCAGATCACAAATATAGGTATGTTTGATTCTTCAAGAGCAGTACAACAGTAGTGCTGTAAGATTTTGTTTATAACTTGGTCTTATAAGAAACATTTCCTGTGAAGTCACATTCACTATATTAATAAATTAATTAAGATGAGGAAGTTCAGTTAAAATGAATGCATCGCTGTAATAACAAATTTAATTTTGTCATCTCATAAAATACAATCACAGAGCAAAGCAGTGTCCAGTGTCCACTTCAACCTGTTTGGGGACAATCACTCTTAAGCTCTGTTTCTACTCTCAAGTGAACAAGAGAGCAGCCACTTGTTCACATGTGACTGCTGTCTTTTGTGGATTTTAGAGACCCTGGATGGTCATTCCAATTCTGCTTTGCAGATCAACACATGCAGGCCATTCTGTTATTCACCCCAGTTGTGAACCACTTTCTCACCTGCTTGCAACAGGGGAGGTCTTACACTGTTTCTGAACTCACATTCCATGCCACAAAGCAGTTCTTTCCCAGCCATCCTAAAAGAACACTTGCAGGCATGTGCTGGCAAGAAAACAAATGTATATACTTTTCAAGTATGTCTTGTGATTAGCAATGTAAATGAGAAAACTTCCCTCAGCTTCCAGTATGATATCATATTTCTGTAGTTGATTCAGACAGGGCTGTAGCAATAGCTGGGTTGTTTTGTCTGGGTTTGGGTTTTTTAAATCACTTTACCCACTTCAACTTTTCAGAAGTAGTGTACTTGTAGTAAAAGCAATGTTAACCAAATTAGATCCTTGTGTTTCTAGCATTTGCCCGGATCAAAGTTTAACTCAGGTGACCATTTTCTTCTTTTCCAACCGCAGTGAAGCTCCATTCACTCTACATCTCCCTTGGTTTCAGAGTTTTCCTGTAATTTTCCCTAACTAGGCAAGATTTCATTAATCTGGCTTCCAGAAGTCATGCAGTTTTCCCTAAAGATTAAAAACAAAACAGCAAACAAGTTATAAAATCAGTGACAGAAGAGCAGGGCAGGCAAGTGCCTAGCCTGAGATCACCACAACATGTAGGAAATCCCTAGAATTTTATTCCCAAACATTTGCTAGATTCCCCATGTGTGAATCAGCCCCAAATACCTCTGGAAAAACTCTGAAAGTACTGCATTGTGGTCACCTTCCATCGACTGCTAAGTAGCTTCTGCAGCCTTGTGTTACTAATTCCCTTCACCCTCTATGACAAGAAACATCAGGTTCACTACAAACCATGTCTTTTTTTCTGCACATGGCTGGAAGTGATTAAAAGTCTTTACAGACAAATGGTTCATTATACAATTTTTAACTGAAATCAATACTAAGCATATAATTAGATTTTATTTAAGGGATACACTACATCACTGGAAAGCTAAGTCTTTTCCCAAATTCAGGTACCTTTATATTCCAAACCAGGGCTCAAATGGATGGTCTGATCATGTTACAAAAGAAACCTTACAACCCCAGACTGGAAGAAACAGCTCTCAACTCTCACTACCAGTAGAAATCATCCTTCTATTCCAACAAGGGCAACTGAGTATCATGAAGGCAAATACTAATGAGGGACTGATCACGGTGTTATTTACTGCTGCATACTTTCACAGAGCACAAAAGGCTTTTCCTGATCATTGCATGAAATTCAACACATTTAGGGATGAGTTATCGAGAGCCATTAAATGTATCTGGACAGAGCTTTAGAATCAAGCAGTCTCAGAGTCACACACTGCCAAAGCCATAGCAGGAAATGCATCACTGCATTCCTGCCCTACATCCTTTTTGACCCATCTGCTAATAACTATAATCAGAGACAGGCCCTGTGACTTGACTCAGTACTAGTATTTTAGTCTATTACACAAGCTATTTACAAAAGCAGCACTTTTAAGGATAAAGATGAAATCTTGGGTTTTACCCAAGACAGCAAAGAAAGAATTTTAATTCAATGCCATTCTAATACCTCAAAGTCCATGCCACAGCCAAGCTGTCTATGAAGGGGAAAAAAAAAATCTTTTTAAAAGAATATGCTATTTTCAAATGCTAAAAAATTAGTTAAATGCATTCAGCAACATAAAGAGAGAAAAAGGTTTCCTTACAGTACCTGAGTAGGTCGTGTGGTTTGTATCATATCTTGCCATTTGCCATATATCCTAGCAACTAGGTCTTTCACCTGCAGATTGATTAGTTTAGCCATTTATATTCAAAAAAAACAAGCCAAAAGCATACCTCATCTCCCAACACCACCCCAACCCTAAAAAAACCCAACAAAACTCAAGGTTTAATGGGAAGATACAATTTTACAGCACAACCTATCACCATCTCAACTTGAATCATGTTCTTTTAATCTGGGACTCCGAATTCAGTCATGTGCTCCACACAAACACATTACAGGCACATGACTCCCCCACATTAAGTGTCTGGAATCAACATGCAAGCCTCTGGCCTCCAAACACCCACCTCATCCTTTGGCTGAGTTAGGTTTGTTACACCAGTCTGATTGTACCCAGAAAAAGTGCCTGCAACTGCAATCACAACAGCCAACCATGCAGCTCCTGAAATTGATTTCCTATACATAAAATTGTGGTCTTTTCATAATCAGTCACAAGACAGTGCTTAGTCCAAGCCATCTGGAACTGAGATTTGCTTCATATGCCATGTTAAAAACCAGCACAGTGGAATTTTCTGGAAATTACGTGAGTGAAACAATGGGGAAAGACAGACTAAGATTGTCCCCTCAGTGCAAGGGGAAACAAAAGTGAAAGCAACCTGAGATACAGAAATCCAAGGCAAAAAGCAAGTTAACTTGTTAAACTATCCATGCTCTACTAATTTGGATGAATAAAAAGGAAAAATCCTCTTGAGAGGTAAGGATGCACAAAGACTAAAAAAAAATCTGATTTAAAGCTGAAGAAGCCAAGACTTTTCAAAGCTGAAGCTGGTCACTTTGTCATTGACCTGACTTGGCTTGCCATGACAGCATGCAAAGTATCAAAGTCACAAAATTAGGAGTATCATTAGTAAGCCCCACACCACAAAGCAAATTAAAGGCAATTATCCAAGCTTGATGCTACGTCACATCACTATTAGCTAAGAAATGTTGTAGATTTAAAGCCAGCTCATTAATTTGAAAAATAAAACAGGCACGTGTAAGGTAAGTTAGTTTTTCAGTCCTCTGTATCCTGCCCCACATGAAGCCTCTCCTCTTAAATGCAGAGTCAACCATCAGTGACTGACAGGAAAAGAAAAGGAGCAACTCTATAGGTCTAAAAGTTGAGAAGCCTGGCTAAAGGAAGATGAGCTCAGATTTTACTGCTGTGAATAAACAACAACCTGTTGTTAGTAAACAAGAGTATGTTCAGTGCATTAAAATGGGCATGTAAAGACATGATGCAGAGAAACCAGAAAGGAAAAAAACAGACCCATGCAGAACTTCTGGAATTTCCAGGGCTGGAATCAGGGAACAAACAACATAAAAAACACTAAAAGACACTCCAAAACAAACAAACAAAAAAACCCCCACCCATCTGATGTCTTACCTTAGTTCGATAAAACAGTCTTGCATCTTCCCTAATATCACATTTTATGTGCTTATCTAAGACACCACAAAGCTTCAGTAAGTGTTGCTAAATAAAGACAAAAGTGTACAGTTATTTACATCTTCTGTGTCAAACCTAAAAGCTCACTTCAAATATAAATTCCATTTAAAAACTATATGCTTCATCCTGAATTTTTCTCAGAAATACAGAATAAGGAAGGGGTAAAATAAAGAGAAGATCACAAGATTCCCTATCAGTCATGTACCTGATAAACTAGGTCTACGAGCTTCCTAAAAATTTCAAAGTATAGCAGAGCTACACATCACCAATTTTAAAGTTCCTATTACCTAATTTCTAAATCTAGTAGCAAGACTTTTCAAAGCTGAATTTTAGCTAATTACTAAATCCTTCCTGTCCCCAAAGTAGCAAACAGAGCACCATTCAGACCTTCTATCAAATAAAAAAGGTTATGAGGCGACAATAACTAAAAATAGCCTTTTCAGTAATGATGACACAAGGGATTTTTTTTTCAGTAGGAACTGGCTGAGCAGGTAAAACATACCCAAGGCTGATGCACTGATCTCTTAGTTCTCTCTAAATTTCTGATTGCTTTAATCAAGCAGTTTTGCAATCTCCTGATAACAGCTCCCAAGATTTTTTGCATTCTGTGAATTTCGACATAAAACTTCTGTTTTCAACCCCTTGCTCAAGAGCTGCCAAGAGGCTCCACTCTGCAGAACAGGTGAGGCATGCTGGAATTCAACTTATCCACATCTGTTGGAGTTTCAAGACCATGACAAATTTACCCTAACTGGAACAGGGCCAGGAATGAGTTACTTGATTTTAAACAAAGTCTAGCCTGCACAATATTCAGCCACACAGCCCTTGCCACATGATGGTTAACAGGTGAGTGAACATCAGGCTTTCTTCATTAACAAATACAGAGACATTAAGAAAAAAATACTTTTCAAAAATCAAGTTTCTCCACAAATTTTCAGGAAGGCAGTTTGGAAAAAACATCTCAAATGATGATCACAATATTTTGTTCACCAAATATGATTTTGTTTCAGATTACAGTCTGTGGTTTTTTGCATTGAGTATGAAACTAACCCCCAAAATGTAACCAAACATTACTGCTCCACCTCTCTCAGTTTATATGACAGACTTCTTAAAACCAAGAGTGATTTCAGGGGGCAGAAGGTGTACACAAACACCTTGCAGCAAAAGCACTCACAGTAAAGGACCACAGAAATCTAAACAGGATTATTGAAAGGCTAAACAGAAGGTATTACCTAACAGACATTCACATCCTGGCACAAAGGAACCATCACTGCAGAGAACAGAAGAGGTATAGCCCTAGCTTTCACTTGCTGCATGGCTGCACTCCAGCACAGAAAGCCACAGTGTGTTTGAATGTATTTTACTGGATGTTTTCAGAGTGTTTTGTTTTGTACACTGAAAAATTTCAGCCCTACTTCAAAAGTTCAGAGGATCATTTGACTTCTTAGAATTTCTGTGCTGAGTTAGTCTCCAGGTGCTTTCTGAGAAAGATTTAGTTTGTTAATGTCTGCTGATTCTCAGCCTTATATTTTGAGGTACTTTCACCTGCAGAAACGCAGGTTTCTTTCTCTGCAGAAGTGCAAAGAAACCCCAGAACAAAAATTCCCCCCCAGTGCTATTATCCACTGGCTGATCTTCTATCACGATAGGTCTTGCCAAAACAGCCTGAGTGTGCACATTAAATAGACTTTTTAAATCTAAAGATCTATATATCCACTGCAGTTACTTACCCTTTGATTAGAATTTACAACATCAAAGAAACTGGCTTCACTGACTAGATGAAGGAGGATGTAGATTAGGTAGTATGCCTGGAGAGAAATCAAAAAGAGGTTTAGCAATCAAAGCACAATCCTAACTTTAACATCTAGATACAGCAACCTCTTTGCTTTCTGGAATGACTCCTCCTCCAATGGCCATAGATCAATGGACAAGCATGTCTACACACTTCATCTAAACAACTAATTTCAAACAACGCCTTTGCATATTGGAAACATTTTAAATCAGTATTGTGCTGCTCTAAGTCACCTAAGGAACCTACAAAACTCTAGTCTACAGTTTTAATTACTGAAAATTCAATTCAGCAGTTGGCTTTGTTTACTCATCAACTATATCTAGATGAAAATACTTTCCAAGAGAAGTTCAATTAATCAAACCAATATTCAATTTTTAGATGGATGGAAATACTAAATCTTTCTTGTGTTTGTTTATAACAAAATATTAAAAAAAGGTTCATAAATCTCTTTCCAAAGCTGCAGGTGAAGGTCTGGCTCAGCATCAGTTTCCTCTAATTACATCAGGATGGAGGGATGATGGTCATCTGATTACAGGACTTCAAGCATCCATGCACTTAATCATTCAGAAAATCTTAGAAATTCACTGTAAAACAGCCTAAAGCAGCTCACTCTGTCACATCCTACTTCTTTCCTTCCTCCATGACTATAAGCAAAATTGAACACGAGTAATATTTTAATTATACAGGTGAACAGCAACAAAATAGTGCATGTAGAGTTCCACATACAGAACTGTCCTCACCTAACAGATTCAAAGACATATTCTCAAAATTGTACAAGACGCATAAAAAGACAAGTGCAAAAAAGTACTATCATCTATATACCTCCTGTTCTAGCTCAGTATGAAGGTGGTCTCCATCAGCATTCTGCTGCTCCAGTTCTTTTCTCATCTTCTTTAGTAGATGAGAAGGTTTCATGTACACCAGAAACTGTCGCAGAAGAGACATCTACAGATGCAGACATTAACAAATTGGACTGGTTTACTGGCAACAGGAAATTGGAAAACAAGTACCACTACAGCATTATTCATCCAGTAAGACAAAAAGATAAAAGATTTTTAATTAAAATAGAATTTTTCATGCTTGGGGTCATTTCTGACTATTCACAAACTAAAGTGTCTGTATGTTGCCTCAATAAAAGGTCAATTTGACAAAAGTGATTCTACTTGAGCATGAAAGGAGAGCTGAAAGAAGTGCAGACTTTTTCCCAGTGTCCAAAATTAATCCTTAGGCACAAAATACTGCAATTACAAGCTGCAGAACATTCAGGTTACACATGTGTGAAAACAGACTTGTAATACTAATCTAAATTAAAAGTAACTAATTCATCATTATGGAAGGACCTTGAAAATAGGCTTACAGTATAAAAACATAAATCATGAACAATAATATACCATGTTTTCTAAATTTTCAACACACAAGCTGGACAAGAGCAGACAGTGTGTGCTTGCAGCCCAGAGGGCAAATTGCATCCTGGGCTACATCAAAAGATGGATTGCCAGCAGATCCAGAGAGGTGATTCCTGCCACTTTGCCTCTGATCTCACCTGCAGTATTGGCTTCAGCTCTGAACCCCTCAATATAGGAAGGACATGGACCTGATGGAGTGGGTCCAGAGGAGGGCCATGAAAATGATCAGGGAGTTGGAGCACCTCTACTACAAAGACAAGCTGAGGGAGCTGGGGTTGTTCAGCCTGGAGAAGAGGAGGCTCCAGGGAGACCTAACAGCAGCCTTCCAGTACCTGAAGGGGGCCTACAAGAAGGTTGGAAAGACACTGTTTACAGAGGCGTGCAGTGGCAGGATGAGGGGCAATGGCTTCAAACTAGAGAAGAGTAGATTTAGATTGGATGTTAGGAACAGGTTCTTTACTACGAGGGTGGTGGAACACTTGAACAGGTTGCCCAGGGAGGTGGTTGGGGCCCCATCCCTGGAGATATTCAAAGTGAGGCTCGACAAAGCTCTGGGCAACGTGGTCTAGTTGAGGATGTCTCTGCTGACTGCAGAGGGGTTGGACTAGATGACCTTTGGAGGTCCCTTCCAATCCAGAGCATTCTATGATTCCATATGAAGTACCTGCTTGTCACTGTCATCAGGAATTTCTGTATCCTTTTTATTAAGAAGCTTTGAAATGATCACCAGGCTAAGACGTCTTCTTACTTCCCTGAAAAACAATTAAAGAAATTTATTTCCCAGAGAATTTCTTCAATCCAGTTTCTATAGTGTATGAGGCTATGCATGGCTTCCCTGGACATAAATTTGCTTACAACTTTTAAATTGTATTTCCTGAATATAGGTGCTATTTAAACTAGTAAAGAGGCTACTAAAAGATAAGAACCCTTCTCTCACTACAGCTTTTCTTCTGCACAAGTAAACACTGCTAGACGCTAGTCTCTAAGCCTGAAATTGAGGATCCAATTAATTCTCCTCACTCAAGCATTATAATTTACTAATTCCAAAGATACAGAACCCTTAACAGATTGACACTTTAAAAGCAGACATGAATCACCCAAAGAAACTTTAATATCCGTTACATTTAGCAGGACTTTGAGCTTATATAAATAAATTAGCTGTTAATGAGACCACATATTTCTGATGTTACAGTCTCATTACCGTCCACGTACTATCCAGCTAGGCACCAGTTGAACTAGCCACAGGAGATTATGGTGATGATTGGAGAGTTCACTCACTGCCAGGCAGAGCTCAGGCATCTTTAAAAGAAGAACAACAACAACAATCCCAGTACCGAAGAATGGATATGGTGGGTGTTTGTTTTATTTGCAAAGGAGTAGGCATCTACTCCCTAGAAACATAAATAGTGTAAATATTAGAAGGAATTGATCTAATAAGAGACAATGTGCACAAAAATAACGACAGGGGCAATGCAAAAGTCTGCTAAACACTATTTTACAACAGGGTAGTTAAGGTCAGATTGTTTTTAATGACAATTTATCAGCCTATTCGGTGTGATCGTTTCTTCCTTCTTTCAGGGAGTCATTTTAAACACACAGCTACTGCAGTAAATATAAGATAAAGTTCAATACAACAATCCCCTGGCAGAAAAGGACAGGCCAGCACAATGTCATTGTGACAAAATCCCTCTCAGCACACTCACCCACCTCCTAAATCTCACACAAATCTGAAACTCTCAATCCGTTCACATTACATTTTCAAGCAGGATTTTTCTAAGTCAAAGAAAAATGAAAACTTCAAAACAAAAGTTTCTTGAAAATTAACTTGCAGTTTCATAAATCTGGCAGAAAATTACTTATGAAGTTACCTTTGTATCCCAGTCTCTTATATTCATCAGAAGCTCTACGAAAAGGCACTGAAAATCTATCAAGGGAACTTGCTTTAACTGTTTCTCCAAGCTTATTTTAAACAGCAATAGAAGCAGTAGCAATATTTCTTGATCAGTATATCCACCTTGAATCACTGTTGTACAAAATCCTAGAAACTTTAAGAAACACAAAAGCATTAAAATCTGAAATTGGTTTAGCTTGTATGATCAGAACTTAAGTTTCCCACCCTCACATTAAAACACACCTCAAATGATACGGTGTTCTTCTAACACTTGTGTACTGATGTTTTCTTGTCTCCCAGTAACTGCACTTGACATTAGAGGAGTCTGGAAGATCTTTCTGCACTGCACAGATAATCCTCACCTAACTGAAAGACTGACAAACTTTCTAAAACTACAAGTACTACTGAGAGCATAAATCCAGAGCTTTTCCCCCAAGTATTACCACATGGGTTGCTTAAGATCTGTTATATGTGCATAAATAAGACGACAAATTAATCAAGAGATGTGTAATTCTTTCTCTAGTGGAGATGGTCCAAGTGTTTTCTCTTGAACCAAGTGATTTTTATAGTTAAGAATCTCTAAACAAATGATGTTAGGAGTGTTCACACACTTGCACAAGGAACTCTGAAATCAGTAATAAAGCCAGCATTTTCACCACAGAACCTATAATCACAAGGAATTAGGTTGTGAGTGTGACCAGCACTCATTCAGCCTGTGATCTCACAGAACACAGTGCATGGATCTAACAGCTCACTTCCACAAAGATTCAGTGACAGCTCCACCTGCCTTCCGTGAGCTCCCACCTCAATCCTCTTGTGCTGATCACATGTTTGAGAGCTCTACTAACACGCACAGGCAGCATAAAACATGCCACCCAGCATCAAATCCCCTTCCTATTTCTACTGGAACACAAAAATGGGTAGTTTCTTCTATACAACAAAGCAAAGACATTTGACAAAGTGCCATGGCCAGAAAAGGGAAGAAGCAGAACTCTGCAGTTGTGAGTGAATCCAGTGGAAGTCAAGAAATTCTGAAGTTTGTAACAAGCCCGCAATGATCTCTGCTGCATGTGAAGCTGAAACCCCAGGATAGCATCTACTCAGGAAACATGCCTAAGACTAGATTAAAATACCAGAGTTTTCACTAAAAAACAAACAACACAACACCTCCCTTCCATAAACCCCCCACACTCCTACACTAACCACTGTTTTCTCACCTTGATCACGTTAATTAAATTGTTTTCTGGTAGGCTGGAGAAGGATGGACTGGCTGAGGTTAGGTCTCCTCTTGGCTGTTTGCTCACTGTTTCTTGCATCTGATTTCTAATAAAAGAGACACTAATCTGAGCAGGAAATCAGCAAAAGCCCACAAAGGCTTGTTTGGGTCAAAACAAAGGAAAACAAACGAACAAACCTGCATGTTTCAAAATGCCTTCAAATCAAAACAATCCTTAGTTACAGAGCAGGCACACACACTTTCATCTCAGCTTGTAACCAATTACTTATAATTCTGCCCAGCTATTTAGGCAACAGTCCCTGTAAACCTCCTTTAGGAAGGTGCAGGTCAAAGGAAAATCCTTTGCTGAATCCTTACCCAGCAGACATTGTTTGAAGTTCTGGTTTATTTAATCTTATATAAGACCTAAGCTAAGAATTAAAAGAAGAATATGGCTTGATGGAAGAGAGGGGAAATAGAGGAGAACCTTCTCATTCTATATTCTAAGCACAAGACTTGCTTAGATCCTGTGAAAGCAATAAATATCAAAAGGAAAACACTTACAAAATATCACACTCATTAAAGCTGGGCTGAAGATGCTGCAATGGAAAGAGAGATCTAAATCCAACACCCATGTTGACAAAAACAGTTGACACATCAGCTAGTGAAGGAGTCCATGGTTTAGACTGCTCATCACTGATGGAAGCTAAAAGTAAAAGACATGGAAGGGATTAGTTTAAAACCGATTTCTTGGTGTTAGTTCCTTTTAAGAGAAACAAATAAGCTCAGCAGTCTACATCAGCTCAAACAGCTCTCATCTCAGAAGAGCTGGTACACTGAACAACAGATACTCCTATTTTCAGAACCAGGAAGAGAAAAGGGGAGAAAAAAGTAGTCTACCACAGTATTTTAAGCTTCGTCTTGCCTATGTTTCACCCATTTTCCTTCACAGCTTTCATCAACAATGAAATGAAAAGAACAGCAATGTAAGAGGGCATTATCACAGTGGGACTGGAAATGGTGGTAAGTAAGATTTGAAAACAGGCAAAGTTTCTAGGACAGAAATGTCAAGCAGATGGAATTCACTTATTTGGTAAAAAGAAGAAACAATGCTCACTGCGAAAGGGGCTGATTCACATGATGACTTGTATCTGAAAGCTTGCAAACTGTCTAAAACCTAGCAAGGTAAAATCAAACTAGATGTGATGTAATGTAATGCTGGGTCAAGGGTTGGACTAGATCTCTGAGGTCTCTTCCAACTGGAAATTTTCTGTGATTCTGTTTTCCAAACAATGATAGAAGTTCCTAGAATTCTGAATTGAGTCAATTTTGTGTCTTAGAGATAAGTTTGTAAGAAAAAAACCCAACCAAATATAATGGAACATAACACTCAAGAGACTACAAGTTCAGATCTGTGCTCAATTCATTAAAATAAAAAAGCAAACAAACAAAAACCCCCAAATCAACCAACTAAAAAAAATAATCAGCAAACCCCATACACCCTTAATTAAAGACTCATATGGTCTCATAATGGTTTAAACACTCCAAAGTGGTTCAACAGCTTTCCAGGAGCAACTGTAGTCTATTAGATCCTGCTTTGAGGTAAGAGGTCTGGTGGGATCACACCCAGCCTTAATTCTTTGACTGTTTATTTATCAGCTTGAACTGTTCAGTCAGAATAAAGCTTAATGCCAGCAAAGCATAAAAAAGGCTACACTTCCTCTCACGCTCTGACTTCAAGCAAGGTTCAAAATATAGGATACATTTGGACAGACCTGAGTTAAGTATTCAAGAGAACCATATTAATGATCTTAACTGGCAGGTTTAAATGAATTTGTGACTTTTGATGGATCTGAATAAAGAGAAGACATGGAGAACATACAAAGAAACTTCTACTCAAGAAGTATTTGGGAATACAGATGAAGGTAAAACGCATGAGGCATGAACCTAAGTGTGGGGTGAAGCAGATCCTTGAGAGTGTTTCTGTGCAGGTGTATGATTATTTTCACTTTTGCCATTTATCTGGAAAGTAACCTATGCAATGCTACATACTGGGTACAACTATGTGAAAAACATAGTAATGTTGTCATCCTGAAGCTATAAAATGAATGATTCCATCTTCCAAAAGTAAAAGATGGAAAGGAGAACAGACTTTTGAGTAGATTGGGCTCCTCTTCAGGTCAATTCTATTTGTGCAGTAATGGGAACGAGTTAAAAGGCTCTGCACTACATGCACTGCTTTGCAAACAGATGTTGGGACCACATCTTGGGGTACAGCTTGCACACACTCAGTGAAGACCAACTCCAGGCATTTGTGAATTACATAAGCAACAGAAGAGCCTACATTCATGGCAGAATCACAGAACTGAGCCAGTGCCTTTTACTTCCTCCCCAGTACATTTTTTATTACCCGAATAGAAATGCCTTCATTCAGATGGTCACTTTTCTATCCTTCAAATACTCACCATTTTTTAGTGTTATGTCCATCAATCTCCTTAAAATGTGAGTGGAAACACAATAATCAGAATGAACAGACATCATCTGTGAGGAGAAAAGAAGCTGCATGTCAAACACCAGGCTGCATGATGGCATCAGCTTAAATGAAAAAACGTAAATCCAACTCTTTGGCAAAATAAAGTAAGAAAAGTTACAGAACAAAAAATCCAAAACTAACTCCAAACTAAAAAACTCCAAAGCCTTTAAAACAAGATCCACCAAGGAAAACATGATACTGTGAATACTGATTATTTGAAATAGTGCACAGATGCTATGAATATTTTAAAATTAATTTATTTGCAGTATCAGAATGCTGCAACCCCATGTTGTATCTGTTGGTTCATAAGAAGGTTCTGAGGGTTAAGAGAATGGAACATGCAGCTTTGCAGCCACCCAGAAAGCATGGATAAAAAGCTATTCCTAGTGCTTTATCCCTAGAAACAATCAAAGTATTTCACACTGGAGAATAAATCAGAACACAGAAAGAAAGATTTTTATTTTTTTAATTTGAAAGTTGTCAACTAATGCAACAGAGTCATACACTTGTTCTGATTATTGCTGCTGCAATTGGCTTCCTGGAAGAATATTATACCTGGACAGAGTGTAACTGCCTAAGTAGTACAATCTTACCTGGAAAAGCCACTTTAGAATTGGTATGGGACACAAAATACAACTGTAGGCAGAACTTAGAAAACCATTAATAGCTAAATAAAGCTGCTGTGTTACACCAGAACTGTAAGACAAAGAGGAGCATGGGGGAAAAAAAAAAAAAAAAAAAAATATTAGTGGCTGAACCAAAACTTGCACAGAAGTGTAAGCACTTTCCCACCCCCTCAGATCATCATCAAGATCTGACCACCTGAAACAGATGTTATTCTTATGCTCTTACCTATGAGAAATACTATAGTAATTAAACCTTATTTGTTATTTAGAACAACAATCTTTTTCTCCAGAATCCCATACTATTCTTAGAGAACAATAGTTTCAAATAAACACTAATTTACACTATTGTATTATGAACCACTCTGCCTGTCTATATAGATGTGCTGCTATGGTCAGTGAGACCAGTGAATAAGATTGCTTACTATCCAGTGACCTTCACCAACACTTTGGAAGAAAGGAGAAAAAACCTTCGTTTGAAATTTTTAAAATAATACTTTTAATACTGTCTAGAGGCAAACTAAAGCAATTTAAAATCAGTCTAATCTCACTATGAAAAATTGTCAGGTGCAAAAAGTAGATATTGGAAAAATAGACGATGTTTTTTATTAATTACTCAATTCAGGTGTAGTCTCTGCAGTCTGCTTTACAAAATCAGGTATGTCCTACGCAATTAAATTAACGGTACCCAGTTTCCTACATATCCTTTAGTCTCCTCTGTTCTCAGTATCTACTGAAGCAACTAGCTTTGTTGAGAGACATATCCTAACTTCTTCACATACCCTTTGCCTGTCTGACTGAGCAGGTGGCTAGGAAGACATTTATGTGCCAAGTGGACAGCCAGTACGTGCCAGCTGTACCAATGGGCTCATATTGGTTGTGGCCCTATCCCCAAAGACATTCAAATCCAAACACCATAGGGCCCTGAGCAACCTGATCTAGTTGGAGACGTCCCTGCTCACTGAAGGGGAGTTGGACAATATCACCTTTGAGGGTCCCTTCCAACCTGATGTATTCTGTGATTCTCTGAGAATGTATAAGCATCTGAATCATAATTGCCTTCTGCAAGGAATAACTTATAAAACCATAGAACTGCCAGGGCTGGAACGGACTTCAAGGATCATTTAGTTCCAACCCCCTGCCATGGGCAGAGACACCTCACACTAGACCAGGTTGCTCAGAGCCCCATCCAGCCTAGCCTTAAAGACCTCCAGGGATGGGGCTTCCACCACTTCCCTAGAGAATCTGCTGGAATTTGTTTAATTCTCATTCCTCCAGTCACTGTCTTACAAGATACTTTTGAAGCTTATATCCTTATGATCTTCAAAACAAATTAAGAGAGGCCTGAAGCTAAAGGAGTTTATCACAAACATCATTTCCTCAAGAGATATGGCAAAGCCACCCTCCTCCTCTTCACACCCACAATAGCACATATACATGTATACAAAATTCTTTAAGATTAAATGAATTGTTTCTCTGATGCAAGTCTGGAATAAAATGCCAACTTCAGGATTTGCATTGTGGTATTAGTCATGAATTTACCCAGCTACTTGTAACCTGGCAGACACATAAATACAGGATACAAATCCTTATGAGTTAACAGAACAATTGTTTACATACAAACACATGTCTGTCTCTCAGTGACTGAATCCAACAGATGTCAGAAATTGTGACTTTCTGCAATTCTCATTAGGTGGAGATCTAAGTCTTAGGCCCATTAGGACAAAAATACCTAAAAGCCTTCCAGACCAATCGGTTCACCACAAAGGTCCTCTTTCTGTCTAGGGACAGTTAAGCTTTTTGTCATTATAACATTTCACTCATTTCATTATAACATATTCCACAAACTGGTCAGACTAATAATGATAACCCAACACAGCAGAAGTATGGAAGAGGCCAGAACACCTATTTTTTTTCATTATGCCTCATTTAAGATGGCTTTTTTTCCCAGAACTTCCAGAGGAGAAAAGATGAAAGCTTCAAGTAACAATTCACTGTTCTAGAAAGCTAACATGGAGAGGAAAATTCCAGGGAAAGGGAGTATTTTTTGCCTACTTAGTAAGACAGAGCTCATTTGCATGCAAAGATACTATTTTGTCTTAAAAATTCCTAACACTGAAGAAAATCCTACAAGTAAACACAACAGTGAAGAGGTTATTCTTACCTAAGAAGGAGCTTTTCTTTAGGATTTTGAGGAATGAAGTAGAAATTCCTCAAGTCAAGGTTATGTTGATTGAAGATTTTACCAGAGGTTGATAAATCAAATATATCTTCTCCAGGGTGGATGTTAGGTATGGCATGAGCTACTATTGAAAATCTCTTTATAAATGCCCTGTAAAATTCAAAATTGCTTTTATGAATTAAACATTGATAGGCTATGTGCTGGTTAAGATGATGAACCCATTAGCCTTATGTGAAAGCCATGCTGAAATACAGTAACGTCCAAGAAAATCCACCCAACTACAAAAGACAATAGAAACAGCTCACATGAAACATATTAATGACAACTGATGGAAAGAGAGATTAGGAAAAAAAGGCTAGAAAAGTGAAGAGATGTATTTAATTTGTTTTGGAGTTGGAAGGACCTGTGTTCCTCTGAGAGATCTTCATCTCCATTGCCACTCTCCTTGTCTTCTCCATCTGAAGAATCAGTTTCCCCTCCTTGCATGTCTTCCAGTAACTGCTTTTCTAGTTCATCTATCCTGAGGTAACAGTAGGAGCAGAACATATCATCACCATTTGGTATTTACAGCAGAAAACACTAAAATTTAAGCTCTGAAGGCAAACCTGGGAGTCAGTAGCCAAGCATGTGAGACACTGGATCTGAATAAAAACAAGAATCTTGCTGTTCCAAAAGACAAAACAGATGTTGGAAATTCATTAGGTTTTGAGAAACAGCACAATCGCACTACTTGTCAGAGACAAATACACTCAACCAACATCCGAAAGAACTTTTTGTAATTGCACAAAATTTTCTGGATTTTTTTTTTTTTTTAATGTCATACTAATATTTGATTTCTTGAGCTGTGTTAGTTACAGGAGCATTCACTACTCCATTCAACTTTTACAGTTAAGCTGCACTTGTAGGTCCTGCCAGATGTATATTAGTGGCATCAACGGGTAAAGCTTAGTTTGCTGCTAGTCAAACTCAGTTTTGGGGAGATGAGGCAAATCTAAGCTTCTACAACTCCATCCCAATCTTTTTTCAAAGCAGCTTTAAGAAACAAACCTTTTAGATTCTTCTTTCTCCTTCAAGAGATGTTCTAAGCTGTTTACATATGACACCTGGCTAACAACAGGAGGCTTGGAAAGCTGTAAATGAAACAGTAGGGAATCAAAAAAACAACCCACGAATTATCAATTATTTCAGTACTAGACAACCAATGCTATCAAAATATAAACCTCTTTGGATTTTAATGATATTTTACCTGAAGAGCAAAACTCAAAGGAGATGCTGAGAAACAGGACAATAAACATTTTAGGTTCCTCAGTCCCTTGACAATTTTATAGAATGGTCAATCTCTCTGTGATTAATTTAGAAATAACTGTGCTTCGTGATGGAGCTGAACAAAAAAACAAGTCTTTTTTTCCCTCTTTCTGGAGCCTAACCTCCAGATAACCTTAAAGCATCAGAATCCTCTTACCTCATAGCTTTACTAATATCATCCACTGAGACTCTGGGAATCTCTATTCTTGTGCTTGAGAAAAGAGACTCAAAAAATTGTTCAATACCTTTTTGTTACTTCCAGGAATCCCTAGGGGACAAAGCATCAGTGTTCACTAAAGCAGCTCCAAAATCATCAGACAAAACAAAGCTTCCAATCAAAATCCTAATATGAACCCAGACTAAGAAGCTAACAGAATCAAAACCACAACACACAAAGAAAGTCAAGTGCTATCAAAATTAGTTTTTCAGTAACCAGTGTTCTATTCACCCAGTAGCAGACAATACAGATTTGAAATCTCATGGCCATGATTCAGCTCTTTGGACAAGCAGTGTCCTCCTGCCACCACCTTATTAAATTGTAAGGCCTTCTCTTATAAGCTCCTTCATTTCAGGAGAACACAATTCAATAAGAGCATACTCTGTCACTGAGGATTTTCTATTACTCAAAGGTAACAGAAGTTAGTTTAAGAAATTAGTGTTCAGTTACTACTGAAAAAAAAAGACAATACAGCATGATTTTTTTTTTTTGTTGCTTTCAGAGACCATTTTCAAAAGTAACAAGCAGCCTTCCCACAAGCTGTGCAGGAAGGTTGAAGACCTCTTACCTTATTTTATATCTGGTTAATATGTCTAAAATGACTGTTGATCAAGAATCAAGATTTTGTTCCCTTCTTGCAAGACACAAGAAGAATGCTAATATATCTAAAACCCACGACCACGGAATTTTGGGACAGCTCTTCACCATGACCATTATTTATGCAGAGACAGGATAGGCCAAATATTGTGGTCACAGACATGTTCCACAAACATTTGATCTAGGCTACATCTGTTTATCAGCCTTAGCCATTAATTACATAGACATGGTTAAGACTGCGGAATACCTATGTAACCACAGAGGTCTAATCTGTAACTTGCTTGCACAATGGATCATCAGGATAGATAAAATAATTGCAGCTGTTCAGTATCTGCCTATGGAGATGGTAATTTAGCCAACAAATAAGCTGTAACAGATTTAAAAAACAGGAGGAGGACAAGAGCATTTATACAAAGTATTCTGCTGTTTATTTTCCATTGTAGAAAATCACAATGGGCCAATCCCAGCTGGGAGCTAAGCACCACACAGCTTGTTCATTCTCCCACCCAGTGGTATGAGGGAGTAAGAGTAAAAAGCAAGAAAATGTATGGCTTGAGATAAAGGCAATTTAATAAGTGAAGGAAGAGAGCGAATAAGGGGGAAAAGTGATGCAAAGGCAATCACTCAGCACCTTTCACAAGCAGAAAGGTGACCAGCTAGATTCTGGGTAATGGATACATGCCAGACCACCTCTCCCTACTTGGTTTTGATTGCTGAGCATGGCATGATATGGAATATAGCCCTTTGGTTATGTGAGGTCCAGGCTCTGTTTCCTCCCAACTTGTGCCAGCTTTGGCCTATTTGCTGTGGGAGCAGTGGGAAGAGAAAACCTTGGTGCTGTGCAAGTACTGCTCCACAATAGACAGAAGATTGGTCTCCTACCAATACTGTTTCTGTCAGAAACACATAGCACCATACAGCTGTTACAAAGTTTAACTCCAACAGAACCATCCAGTACAAAATCTTTTTATCTGAACGCAGCCATTTCCACCTGTACCAACTTTGTCAGGAATGCCATATCAAGTCCTACCTTCCTAATTACATTATTTTACATTAAAACATCAAAACCCATTACTTATTGAACAAATAGGCAAGCTTTAGAAAAAAAAAAAGCCACAAAAACAATTCATTACCATAAACTGGGATTCAAACACTTCACCTCTAACTTGTGAGCAGAAGTCATTGATCTTTCTGAAATTCTTTCCAAAATACCTCAGATTTCCATGAAATTCACCCTCAAAGAAAACATCACACTTGCAGATCAAGAACTCATACACAGATTTCTGACAATCACAGACTGTGACAAGGATGGATGACTGGAGCCTAGCACGCAGTTCTCTCGATGTCTAGATTAATTTCCTCTAATTAACTTAACTCACAAAAATCTTACATGATCAGGAAAATGAAAACCCTATCTTCTAAATGTAATCTCCTACCTTTTTCTTTAGGGGGAAAAAGCAGCAGCACAACTCCTAAAACCAACCACAAGGCACAAAGCTAATGCAATCTAGCTGCATAAACCATCTTTCAGCCACTCCAAGCTCAGCAGCAAGCAAGCCCTTTCTCCAACTACATGGTACAGCACAGTACCCTTGAGTAATCAGTTTTACAGGTAAGTAACTCTGAGTCTTCATGCATTAGGAATAAAGGGGAAAAAATCATATTAAAAATGTAACATAACAAAGCTGATGCAACACTCTTTTTTAAAAAATGTTTTTGGCCACTTACGTGAAGCTTCAGTAATGGAGTCTTAGTGTCCTGAAAAAAACTGTCAAGACACAATTCTTCCAGTGCTCCTGCTTGTGTCTTGGGACTTGAAGACAGAATTTCTTGCAGTGGCAAGAATACTTCTTCTTCATTGCTGTCATCATCATCTAGACTGTGTTCTAAATTCTCATCTTCACTGTCAACGCTGCTTTTTGCTTTTCCATTCAACTCAGATTTGTTTGTAGAGGTGCTTTCAACGTCTAACTCTCCTGAGAGCTGTGAAGACACATGGCCACCATCTATGCACCCTTCTTTAAAAGGCAATGAACAGTGAGCACTTTTACCAGTCTCTTCTGAGAACGCAGGTTCCCCAGAACCTTCAACTGCACAAGAACCAGAAGCATTTTCTGAAGTTTTGTCTATTGTTTTTGAAGAACTGTTGCTGAACTGAATACTGTAAGCTTTACTGTGTGCATGCCTTTCTGGTCTTTTCCCTTCTTGCTCTTTCTTATAAGTGTCCAATACCTGAGATAAGGCAGCATTCTGCAGATAAGATTTCATAACTTCTGTTTGTGTTAAGTGGTGAAGAGAAGGCAACACAGTACTTTTTTCCTGAGAAAAAGGAAGGGACTTTTCCAAGAAAAAGCGTGAGTTAGCCACCTGCAATTGATTCTCTTTGGTATCCACAACAGAAATATGGTTATTTTTACCAGGACTGTATGCAGAATATGAAGATGATGAACTGACAGCACAATTATTTTTCTCACTTTTATCATTTGAGTTGAGGTATTCATCTGGAAGAGCAGAATCATGTCTAGGTAAAGAGGCAACCTCCGTTAGTTGCAGAACATCACCACGAATAGACTTAAAAAAGGTAGGTTTTACAAAGTTAGGCCTCCTATTCTTGCATTTTGCAGATGATCTGCTAAAAGCCTTGTCACTGAAACTTGATACTTCAGACTGATTTGAACGGTCTGCATCCATATTCATAGCAGTGCGTTTTCTTTTCCCAGGAAATTCCATTGGTTTGGATCGCCCGGGAGACATCTTGAATCTAAGGCAGCATGGAGAAATGGACTGGCTTTTCCATATACCAGCAGCCACATCAGATGATGTTTTCAGTGCACTTGGAGAAGATGCCTCATGTTTTGAAACCTGCTTTGGTTGTGCTGGGTCATCTATGAAGTCTTTAAGAAAAAAAGTAAACTGTTGTTATCACATTTGAAAACCAACCAAACAAATACCAAAACTATAAGAGCTTATTTTATCAGAAGCTACAATGCTTTCAGTCTCATTCAACACAGTGGACCACAGTTTTAGCTGATACTGTACTGTTAGGTTATTATTATTGTAACTAACTTGGAAATTAAATTTAATCCTTTTCTCTCAAAGCAGTTCAATAGCCACTACAGAATCCTTTCCCTACACACTAGAATCAATCAGTCTTTGGAAACTGACGATAGCCCGGATGAGGTATGGAACTGAAAGAAAGGTTCTGTAATTAGGTATTATGGTTATAAATAATGATCAGAATGTAAAGTATTATAGAAACACTGAAAAAACAAACAAACAAACAAACAAACCAACCACCAAAAAAAACCCCAAAAACCAACACCAACCCTAAAAAAACCCAGTGGTAATAAGAAGGCATTCATAATACAAAGAAATCTGTTTTCAGGCTATGCTTCCATGGCACCAGAACCCACCTTTCTCACCATGCTTTTCTGCTTCCTGCCTGAAGCTGCCACCAGCACCTGGACTCTTCATGGCAAACTACCTCATGAAGCTGATGTGCCTGAGAACTTCCCAGCACAATTTTCAGACAGATCAGCTCCTCACACTGCTGTTCAAATCCCAGTGCTAGCAGTGGCAGAAAGAGAAGCAGAGCAGCAGAGTCCAACAGATATACAAAGCCATGGACTCGAAACACAGGAATGGTCTCCTTGTTTTGGGGTGTGTTCCACCCTCCCTTTCTTTTTACTTTACTGACCTAGCTTAAGCTTCCATTCATGTGAGCTTTTTATATTCAGTTCTGCCTACTGTAGAACAAAATTTTGTGGTTAAATGGGACAAAAAGCAAACAAGAATATCAGTAAATTTAGTGTTTGGTTCAATAATAATGCTTTTGTGATTAAACTGAAAGGCAAAATTTGTTAGTCACCCCAGTGAATGCTGATCTTACCAAAATGCAAGGGAACTAAATAAGAAAGGATTAAGGGCTTAGAAGTAATGATATTTCTTTGTCTTATTTAAGTTACAAACAAGCTGTTTGTCACTAAAATTCCAAATTAAACTTCTTCAAGCTTGCTACCTACTAGAAATAACCTTGACTATACTGCAGGTTCCGGTTTTATTAGAGACAAAACAAAAATGTAACTTCCAAGAAAGAAAACAAACCACAAAACAAAACACACAAAACCAAACCAAACAAAAAAACCAACAAATCTAAACAAAAGAAAACCCAAATCAAACCCAAAGCACACATTAGACACACTGAGCAAAGAACCTGATTGTTAAATTAATTCTGTATTATCAGCACTGCTTCTACCTGAGGCAGTCTCCCTTGAACCGGGATGTGGTACTTTTCTTAAAGGACATCCATTTCCCTAAAAATAATGATAGAGAAAATAAAGAAAAGTTAATAGGGTACTTTTTAAAATCAGGCTGTTGACATCTTAAGCCAGTTGCTGAATGTAACATAGACTCAGCTCCACACAACTGTAGAAATAGCATAATAAACTTCATTTCAGGACAAAATATAGCTGTAAAGATCTCAACAAAAGGACTCTCCACAGAATAAGTTTCCAAGTTTCCATCAAATTTGCCTCAAGTTCTAAATCTCTCCACTTTTAGGGCCACTTGTCCCCCTGGGCTATTTGGCACCATCATTCAGCTGGCTTTCCTCAAAAAAAGTCACTAAGAATTTAAATAAAATGACAGAAAGCACAGACAAGCACATACAGAGGGAGGGGTGCTCAACAGAAAAGGAACCCCAAGCTGAACAATCTTTCTTTGTTCCATTCATGGCACATTATGAAGGCACACAGAATGATCCTCCTTGCAGGTAACCGGGAGTCTTTTAAATGGTTTTCCTGACTGGTATAAAAGGGAATATAATGGAACCTGTAATTAAGTACTACATAATTAATAGGATCATAGGATCATTCTTAATAGGATCCAACTCTGGCTAAGTGCTGTTGCTTATATGCATAAATCTGAGCTAGTAATTGCAACTTCTACAGGAAGAAATTTGCCAGATCCTGTACTACACTGTAAGACAAGACAAGATTATAAGACATTTCAGATAGAGACATTTTTTTCCTACAAAATACCATACAAAGTTACTATTTCCATTACATTTCAATGATTGCATCTAACCCAGAATATCTCCCCTGGTTTTAAACCAGGATTTCCCATTTAGTGTCAAATAGTTAAGAATCAGCTTACCCAAGCATGTCCTAAAATTTACAAAGGAATAGCAAAAAAGCATAAACTTTTGTTACACCTGAAAAAGGAAGCACCAAGAATCTCAACCTACATTGAAAAAGGAAAAAGAAAAAAAAAAAAGAAACCTAGAGAAAAAAAATATATATCACATGCACAGTGGGTCATTGATTTCCACCTTGAAGGATCCTGTTAAACACATCTGGTGTGATACACTTGCTCCTGTGAATGGCTTTACAGGATGTGGCTCACATTGTTTCATTCTATGCTTCTGCTTCCTTTCTCTGCTGAGAATTTCCAGCGACAACCTAAATTCAGAGTCAGCTGGCACACAAGGCAATTTCATGGGAAGACCTGGGGTTTGGCACAGCGATGTGTTGCTCACAGTGCCATTATTTCTAGCACAGGCTTTCCAAGTATCAGCTTCTGACAACGAAAGCCACTTGCCAGTCTGAACTAAGGATCCATACAGTCAGCCTGCTGTTCCAAACTATGCCCATGAGACAATGGTGTGCTTGTTACACCCAGACACTTCTCATTTCTTCCCTGTTCTGACTTGACAGTTCTGTTCTTTTTGGCCAAGACACATCTGTGAGTCCATTTGGTAACAAGCTGTTTCTGAAACACAGCTTTTGGGCACAATGAACTCAGTGCCTTGCATGCTTTGCCATTCTCTGAAGTGTTTACATTGTTCTTTTTCCTCCTTAATTCCTCTCCAAAAGGCACTTACCACAGGACTTGTGTTTGGTGTTTGGTCAGGCATCTTTTTTCTTCTGACCTTTGGAGAAGGTATTTTCTTTTCAAAACGCTGGACTGACAGTCCAATTCCTGTATCTCTTACATTTCCTCTGTCTGGTGAACACAACACAGTTCTGTCTTTATGGCCAAGGTCTAAGAGAGAAAAGACAAATTACTAATAACCACAATATTGGACAGGGGGCAGAACTTTGACTGTATTATTTGGTATTTTTTCTCTCTCACAGGCAGTCCAAAATGAACATACTCAACAATTCAGTTTTGTGAGTGCCATGTGATTTATTCCATATCAAAGAACTGCATGATCTATGTCACAGCTTCAGTTGTTTTAAACAATTTAGCTTAAGCATCTTGACAGTAGCATCAAGACATTATCTTGAAAGAATAATTATATCACAATTAAAATAAATTAATTCTAATAGGAAATTAACGTATTCAGATATATCATTAGAAAAAATTCTACATGTGTGCATTTTGACATATTTGTTAAGCTGCACTCATGCTGCTGGTTCAATCTGGAATAGGATTAGACTATACTTCTGCACAGTTATATTATCAATACTCATATAAATATCTTCCATTTAAAAAAACAAACCACATATTTACCTTGGTTTAAAACTGGTTTGAAGAAGTCTGTAATGGTCTTGTTTCTAAAAAGAAAACACAAGTATTGTTCTTTCAAAATTATAAATGCCCATACAGTGAATACTGGTAAAATTTAAATGCTGTAATTTATTTCCACAGATTATGTTTTAATGCCAGGAGCTCTTCTTTCTGATAGACCAGAGGAAGCATCATCACTCTGACCAATTTCTAGCCTTCTCTGCTTGGCTAATGAAGCTAATCTGTCAGTTTCTTCATTCAAGCTGTTTCCTTTATCATTCTATAAAGTTTTAATCATCCCTTCACCTGAGACTAAGTTTTCTTAAATGGGACTGACTTCATCTGTATCCAGTATTCTAGGTAAGACTTCACCAGTACCTTATTGCAATGGTGTTAACAACCTCCACACTCCACACTTTGAGCTGGTAACTCCTACTGTAACTTTATTTGTTCTGTTATAGTGGTAAGCAGCTGGCCTGATTAATACCATCAGTGACCAAACTCCCTTCAACACATTAGTGGTTGTAATCAATTTTAACCACAAAGCTCTATCTGCAAATTGTAAAGTTTGACTAACCCAGTAACCAGCTTCTTGTTGTCCAAGCCCCTTTGTGCACACGTTTGCTGCTTTTTCACACATCTGCTGCCAGGCTGGGATGCAAACTCCTATTTGCACTACTACCAGACTTCTTCAGGAGGAACTACTAACAGCCTGCCTGTTAACAAAATACATAAACCAGTGTTCTCTCTCTCAGAACACATTACAGGCATCTTCTGGCTTCCAACAGGAGTAGTAGTCTATAAATATCTTATTTTTACAAATGCACAGCAAAATAATTAATAGCTTTAAGCTGGAGATATTTTCTCTAGCAAGACTAAGTGGGACGTGAGAACACCAAAGGCATTTCTCCATGAGGGAATGTTACTTCTTAATATGAGCTAATTCTCTGAGTAATGTACAATTTGAACATTAAAATAAAGCAACAACTATGAACTTGCTGTCTTAATCTTACCCCACATAGCCAAGTAGCTCATTAAAAACTTCAAGGCTATATTCATGCTTGTTTTGGAAGTATTTCTTCAAGTTCCAACAACATATTGGTGCAAGAAATCAAGAACACAGATCTGTTTAAGATCTGTGTAATCCTTCCATGCCTTCAAAAACAAAGGTAGAGTTACAGTCTGTGTAACAGCAATTACAAAGGCAAAACTTAGTTATTCCAGATCCTAAGCTAATATATTCAAGCATCCATAGACGACTGTGCTCTTGCAGACTCAACAACCATTTCTGAGGTTCAGGCCAGAACTCCTCACTGCTCACATGTTCAAATTAAACTTGGATATAAATTTTAGTCTTTCCAGATGCACCTAACATATATTTCAGGTCTTTCAAAATCATGAACGCAAACTGCACAGAAGAGGGAAGGAAGAAATTCTTTTACTTGTTTAAAAATACAAAATCCCAAGTATTCTTTAAAAGTAGTTAGTTTCTACAGCCTTATAAGTGATTATCTCCAATTGAATAAAACCTGTACTTTTAAAAACCTACGCTCGAAACATTGGCAGTAGCTTAGAGAAAGTAAACCCACAACATGGGAATAAACTACAAAATGTTAGTACATCTTTGATAAAATGGAGCATCTTGAAAAGCACTTTAGAAATAACAAAAAAAACAAGTCAACAAAACCATCCAGAACAGAAAGCCACACTATAACTTCACAACACTCTTTTAGATGACCACAGCAAAACCAAAACACGAGAGTAGTTTCAGTTTCTTGGGCAAGAAGCAACTCAGAAAGGAAATTGAACTTTTATCTTTTCCCTTTCCTCCAAACGTCAAAAAAACCATAAATAAAAGAGCCCACATCAGCAGAAATGAACAAAATACGGTGCTCTTAATGGCATAATATTGCAGTTTAACCCCAGAAAGCAACTAAGCTCATTCACATCTCCTCCCCGATTCCTCTCCTCCATGCCAAAGACGGGGAGAATCAAAACCAAAACCAAGTAAAAGTTGTGGGTTGAGATAAGAAATGTAATAATTGAAACAAATCTAAAATATTTCAACAATAGTAATTAAAAACTAAGATAACAAGAGGACAGTGAAATAAAACCCAAAAAGGACAAGTGATGTGTAATGCAATTGATCACTGCCCACTGGCCAAATGCCCCCAGTTTACATATTGAGCGTGATGTCCTGATGTCCTGTGGTATGGAATATCCCTCTGGCAAGTGTGTGCCAGCTGTCCTGTCTGCGTTCCTCCCGACTCCTCGTCCCGCTCAGCCTTTTTGCTGGCAGGGCACGAGAAGGTGAAAAATCCTTTACTTAGCTGTTTCTGTCAGTGTGTTATCAACACTACTCTCATACTAAATCCAAAAAATGACACTGTATTAGCTACCAGGAAGAAAATTAACTCTATCCCAAACAAAACCAGGACAAATAGGAGAATTGTGGTTCTGTCTTTACAGCAAATCGCTGAAGCTACCTAGCTCTAGAGGTAGGCTTGCCCTCAAACACTGAGACGTAAGATGGGAGGACATATACGCACATGTGAGAGGACTTACAATGTTTTGAGTGATATGCTTTAGATGTTAGTCAGTACTTAGCTAGACACCTTCAGTTTCTTTGTATACTGTCAGGTCGCCTGGCTATCAGGCCTCTTTAACCCTGGCCAACAAACCACCACCATCCACAGGGAAATAAGGACCAGCGCCTCCGGGCTGGACGTTCCCGTAGTGCATGCACTAAGGAGGCAGGCATCGGGCGCTCCTGGCGGCTGGCACCCCCGATCTTCTTCACAGTCTCACGGCCGCATCTGCGAAGCTAGGCCGGGCCTGACAGGTCGGGTCTGGGCACGACCCGACCTCAGCTCCGGCTGCCCCGCTTGGCACCACCTGAGCTGCGCGCGCTCCCTGCCGGAGGCGTGATGCACGCGGGGAGCGCCCCTACGCTCCGAGAGGCGCGGTGCACGCCGGGAGCCGAGAGGCGCCCCGCTAGATTGGCGCGCAGAATTTTGGAGGCCGTAGCCACCTCTCACGTCCCCATGTGCCACTCAGCCGCTCCCTGCCGGTACCTGAAGTCCTGGGCCATCGCTCTGGCCGTGGCTGTCGGCGTAAAATGGCGCCGGGACCCGATCACGGGCAAGCCCAGAGACGGCACGCCCACGCAGAGCGGCCAGGTCATGGCGCGGACTGCCCGGCCGACCCCACGCGGCGGAGGGGAACGAGGGGACCGGCTGCTCCCGGCATCACCAAAGCAGAGGCCTCGATCCGGAGCGACCGTCACCTCCGGAGGCCGCGGGCGGGAGGCACCGGGAATGAAGTGGGTTTTTTTCTTTTTTTTTTTTTTTTTTTTAAAGTTCGGTCGCTGATTGGCTAAGCGGCTGAAGCAGCGGCGCCTTCCGTTGGCTCTTCGTCGTCAGGGGCGGGACGGAGATCCGGATCGCGGTTGTGATTCGCTGAGAAGAGAGCGGGAGCGTCCTTCCGCGGCCGGAGGAAGGCCGCTCGGCTCCTTGGCGCGGCCACTCACCACCGCACCCCGTTCCCGCGCTCTGATTGGTGCGCGCGGAGTGGNCCGCCTTCCCGGGCGGTGCCGGTCGGTCACCCCCTGCCGGAGAGCTGCACCGGGTGGTCATACCTCGGGAGGGGCTCACGAAGCTTGGGGCATGCGTAAGGGAGTTCCTCTACCAGCGCAAGTGTCCTGTGAGGAAAGCGTCCAGCGAGCTGCAGGCCGTGGAGCTTTCATATATACATACACACACACACTGTAAAATGCATTCTTTGTGCTGCACTAGCACATTGCAAACCTTTGTCCGGGGTCAAAAGCCTGGACTACGGAACCGGAAGTATCAGATTTGCAAACTTAGAGAGCTCTAGTACTGCTGCCTGTAGCATTCTGCACAAAGTTACACAGTTCCTATGAAAATTAAAAGTTTCAAAATGTCTCCACAGTAGTAGCTCTAACAGTTAAACTCAGACATGCACAGATAAAAGGTAACCCCTACCCTCGCTCGGTCTGCAGAAATAAATAGGTAACATGAATAATGCTTCCTTCATCACAACGGTGTCTTGAATGTTGTCTGGGGCAGTTCGTGGTGAGATCAGTTTCGGGTTTGTTCTAGCACTTTGTCTAGGAGTGGAGATCACCAAGCCCACCCTTCTCCTAACTTTTTTCTTTGATCCAGAAACTCTAGGAAATGGTACATTCGAAAGGAGTGACCCATCTGATGTCTCACCCTACCAGAGCTGGCTGGCTGGGGCAGGGAAAGTCTGGAAACCAGAAGTAACAGTAATGCCAAACTGAAAGCACAAGTCAGAAACTAAAGTGGCTTTTGAGCATCTGAAGTGTCGAGTCTGTTGTGTACTATGTGTACCTTGATCCTTTCTTGTTTTAATCCATCCTACATGCATTCTGTCTTCAGCTACGAACACTGCTTCAGGGACCATCTCTGACTATTACGTTTGTAAGAAACCTACCCAGGAGGGCATCTCACTGTTTGACAACACACTTCAAGACCCACCACACACAACAGTGGGATCATTCCATGTATATGTTTATTGTAACTTTCTTGAGCAACAAATAAAGAATACCTGGGGTTGCTGTCACATAGATCTGTTTGAAAAGACAGCAGTCTGTATTTGAATTACGGTCTAATAAACTGTTAAAGCAAAATTTCATGTCCACTGTTAGCCAGGAATTCCAGAAGTATTTTTCATGTCACATCGAAGGAGCAGATGAAAATGAAGTAATGGAAACCTTTGCATTACTTTTTGGTTTAATACTTAACCCTGCAAAATTGCAATAGATCTAGAGGCATCTTTACTTTTACATAACCTGGAGATGCAAATGGTTCCAAAAGACAACTAGAGTCAGATGTGTTGGTAAGTTTGCAGGAAATGAGGAGATGCCAAACAGCCTCCAGTTCCTTGCTGATGGCATGGTGATGCTGTTTCTCCTAAGGAGCAGTAAAGATACAATCCTCTGTAATTACCTAAATAGAAACTTGGCTTATAATAACCTGGTTACAGCAAGTGTTTGGAATACAGCCACTGCAGAACACTGTGGCACTGAGGAACAGTGGAGGAATGTGGTGGATTAGGAACTCTCCCCCCACACACTATTTGAAATTTCCCAGACTAACTCAGATGGTTTGGAAGTAAGATGAAGATATATTTACAGCATGGCAAAATTCACAAGCATATATATACAATATATACAAGTATTTACAAATATATACAAGTTAGAAATAATACAGAAATCCAAACTCCCTCCCAGACAAAGACTGCCCAGAAGGGCTCAAAGCTACCCTCCTCTCTGTTCCCTCCTCCCTCTATCTCCGATAGACAAACATAAACAAAGGAGAAGCCAGCAGAAGCTAGCAGCAGCCAACAGCAGCCAGCAAAGCTTATTTGCAGAGATTTGTGTTATTTGCTGAGATTAGAGGTGAGATATCAAAGCAGGTCGGGGTTAATAGGAAGTAATTAGATCTAACAACACAGACTAGACAGAGAAACAAACAGGGCAATGTCCCAGGACAAAGCAAGAGAACACTGTTTATGTTTTGACTTTTTATCCCTCTCAGCAAACCAATGAATGATACAGACATCATCTTTATTTTATTTTCACAACCAGTGATCTAATTTCTCTCATTAAAATATTCCAATCAACCTCAAACCAGCACAGGGAAGAAAGGACAAGGTGTAGCAGTGGTAATATTATGAGCTTGTTTGGATTTTGTCCTGTGCACCATCACCACCACCACCACTCCCGCCCCCCAGCAGCAGAGCTGTGTATAAATACACACACACACACACACACACACACACACACACACACACACACACAAGTTGCTCACACTAATACACACTCTATAGAAGGCCCTAATTGAAAACCAATAGGCAACAGGAGTCATTAGGCACACAAGTATAGCTATCAGAAGTAATCTCCATACTCAAACTACTTTTAAAACTGGTTTTAATTAGAATAACATCACTATAAATACAAATTATTTCCAAGAATGAGGGAATCTTACTTTCCTGGATAATTTGGGAGGACCTCACTGCCTACAGCTCCCTTCTCCAAATTAAGCAAAGGTTAGAAGACACTTACCTCATGCCTTGCTTTGAAGAAATTGAAAAATCACTTGCCCCTTGCCCAGTCCCATGATATTGATTTTCCTTTCTATTAGCCTTTGCCGTTATACAGCCCAAACACCCAGAAAAGACCAGGAATTTGAAAAAGGACAAATCTGATAAGGTTTTACAAGTAGATCTGGAAGTATACTGGGAGTATTATGCGAGTCATTCTTTGCTATTTAATTGCCTTCCAGCACGACTCTTGCTTCTATTTTCAAGTAAAAGCAGAAAGTATCCCGGAGCATGGAGGTTTTAAGCCGTATTCACAGGGAAATGGGTTGCCCGCAGCGCAGCTACATCATGATGAAAGCTGTGATTTGGCCACAGCTTATTAACATCTGAAACTTACCAGTCACAATAATATTTTAGAATGTAAATGTTAGAAATAGATTTAAAGTCCCTGAATCTGAAAGGGCATATACGCTTTTGTCAAAGTAACAAAGGAGACAAAATCAAAGCACCATTTCTAGTCTATGAAGAAATTGCCTTTAGGTTTTTGAAAGCACAGCTGGACTTCAGGATTGTCCAATTTTCATTTAAATACATCAGTACTTTCAGACTGTCTTCTGGAAAGCCACCCATCGCCACAGAATTACTGTACTTTATCACTAGAAAATAAGTATTCCTAGAATCTTTGAATGAGAGCTGAAATCATACTGTAAAAAAAAAAAACCAGAAAAAACCTACATCCATTTCCTGAACAGCTTTTGTTTACTTTCTATTTCAGAAGCCACAGAGATAGTTAATACCTCAAATAGATTTGCATAAAAGGAAGAAGGTTGTTCCTGCCCCCTTCAGATCCCTCACCCAAGGGGTTCTGTGGACACACCTACTCCTCTGGCAGAAGAGACCTTTTTGGACGTGCTCCAGATTCCATCCCTCCCCAAACCTGCAACCTGTGCTTGACTTTTCTGCATTGCTGCAAAGTAGCAACCAGAGTGGTCACGCATGGCTGATGGAGAAAGAGACAACAGATCACTGGTGGAAGTGTTTAGGTATATGTGCCATCAGACACCGACAGCCTTGGGGCCATACTCAGCAGTCAGAAGAGGCTTATAACCTGTTCAACCAAAGAATTTGTGAGAAGAATTCCATTTTCCAGGGAGTGGCTTTCAGCTCTGATGTAAACAAAGGAGGAGGTGCTGCAGGTTGCAAAGTCACAATATATGAAATGTAGGGCATTGCACGTGGGTGGCCACCTTCAGCTAGAAACCTGCATTCACTTTATGTCTGTTTCAAAGCTCCATATGCAGTACTTACCCTAACCACGTTCTTTGGACTTTGAGGGACCTCCTGTCTTATTAATACATCTGTTCACCTCCACCTCGTTTTAATATGTCTGACCTCACAGCAAAGTGTAAGTCGTTCAAAATCATTGACCTTGTGCTACCTCAAGAGAGTTGGAGTGAAGAGTTTTCTGGAGTGGCAGAGGACCATGAAACTCTCCTAGATCATAGAGTACAAGAATAGAAGCAAATACAAGCAGTGAGGCTGCAAGAGGAAGATTTCTCTAAGTAACCATGGGGAGTGACAGGTAAGGGCAAAGACAGCTATTGTCTTAAGTCCTCTCCCCTAGGAGAAGTTGTAAATTGCCTTTTCCCTGGTACAGGATCAAGTTTGTGGAGGAACAGATCAACCAATATTTATTAGCACACCTTTTATTAAGCTGTTATAGCAGACGTCAATGGCAGGTAAATAGACAGTAAAGTCAATTATTCTTTCACAATTCATGCACATGCAATCACTCATTGTTGCCCAGTAGAGAAGGGGAAGCTGACCACAGTGGTTTTCTCAGATACAGAGGCTCACACTGATGCATCAGTGGCTTCAGGGTCAATGCTCTGAAAGTCCATCTGTTTCTCCAGATGTATATGTAATCCTGTAATCTTTGCCAGCATTCAACTTGGATGTGGCCCAAGTTATACAAACTTTTGCTGATGGTGTATCCTGGTGCCCTTGTCTAGATTCATCTATGTCCTGGGATCATCAATTCCTGTGGATTCAGCAAGACCTCCTGGCTCTGGAGTTTATCCACTCCCTGAACACTTTTCCTTAAACTTCCTCTAAGAATGTACTTGTCCTCTCTTCACCTTCCTGTTTTCTGCTAATTATTTCTCCATGCATATGCATCTAGATGTACATACAGAGCCTGTTTAAACCCAGGAGTGGAGTTTGAGACACAAGTGCTCCAGATACACTGTCGTCTGTTTCTCCTAGGTAAGGCAGAGGCAGCTTTCTCCAACCATTCTGCATGTGGTTGGTCATGATTTCCAGCAGAGATTCTCAAACTGGTCTCCAAACCTGGCTCTTCCAAAAAACTGCTCACCCGCAAGGCTCCACATGCCACCACCCTGGTCATGCATTCCCTTCATTTCAGTATCAGGAGTCACTACATTGTGTATTAGCAGTATAATGATGCAGTTATGGGGGAGCTTGATTCCCCAACACCCAAATCCAAAGATTCTCACCTATCATTCCCCTGTATAGACAGGGATAATTGCCAAGAAATTAAGCAATTTCTTAGGCACTGCATCATGCTTTTTTGTGCTTGCGATTACCTTCTACCATGTTGGGTTTTTTCTATCAATTTTCATTATCGTGATGGTTTGGGAGTTACCCACACACACACACAATGAAATCACTCAGACTAGACTCAACCAGATGGAAGTTAAGGAATGAAGCTTTATATTCACAGCTTAACACAATATAGCAGACATTTACAACATATTACAATATTTACAGCTATATACAGAAATATACAAGTTAAAAATAATACAGAAATAAACAAGTTAAAAGTAATACAGAAACACAATACCCCTTACAGAAATCAGAGTCCCCAGGAGGGGCTCCCAACCACCCTTCCACCCCTCTACCTTATCCCAGAGTTTGCCTTACATGCAAGGTGAGTTTGGAGAATCAGCAATGGGGGTTAGAAGCAGAATGATTAGTTGGGTTATACAGCAGAAGAAGAGAAATGCAGACACCAACAGACAGAGACACTGTCTTATCTATGTTTGTGTCCTTGCTTTTATACATCTCAGCAAGCCTATGAGTGAAGCAGACATCACCATTGTTTCCTTTTCACAGCCTATAATCTAATTTCTCTCATTAAAATATTCCAATTAGCCTCAAACCAGCACTATTATGCATGCATAAATCATGCCTTCAAGCTATATCTAATTCAAGCTATGTCCAATATCTATAGTGCTACACCTAGACACTATCATGTGCTACACTACAGCTGCTCTCTGACAGTGTTGTTTGATGGCTGCAGAAACCTGCATGCTAGTCTGTGTTTATTAGTCACACTTTCAAGCTTCCCCTCATTTCAGCTAAACAGTTATTAATAATGAGGTTTCCTATCCTTCGCAGCTTTCCTTTGTCCACAGAACAGCAGAGAGAGGGAGGCACAGGAAGCTAAGATCAGCTCTTTCTCAGCATCCATTTATATATTGTTTCATGTGGCACATCAGGAAGGATAGGAAGTAATGGAAAGCAGGTTACAGAATTAAATGTGTATGTAGCAAGGAATGGATAGAGACCAGAAATGTTTAGAAGATTTTTGTTGTTTTTCCCAGGAGAACACAGGTACTGAAAGATTTTGCGGAGGTGGTGAAAGGGATAAAATCCACACTCATATGAAAGTGTTCTTGACATAGGCAGCCATATCTCTGCACTGCGAATGCAAAAGGGATTGCTGAGTACTATGCAGGCAGTTGGTTTTGGTTGGTGGTTTGCTTCATTGTTTTGGTTAGAGGTGGAAAAAGATTCGTTCAAGATTTTTTTTCTGTAGAGTTAGTCTGGCTTCCTCTAACTGCAATGAATATCTGCATTTAGCATTTAGCTAGAAGCATAGCTGCAGCTCACATGAAAGTGTCTAAGATCAGCCAATGTGAACTCCTCAGGCTGATGTGCTGGTTTTCCAGGCATCTCCTGAACCAGCTTCCTGGCTCTGCCTGCTTCAGGTGCTCTTTGTTCCCTTTAGCACCAATTTGCTGTGTGGCTTCACCACAGCCACAAATGACANAAATAGACACATTGTGTAGAAAATATAATCTGCCACGGCTTTGTGTACCACAATCATTCTACGTTTATATACATTTATTAGTCGCTGCATAGTTTGCTCACACCTTTAAACACATCACTGCACAGTTTGCTCACACCTTTAAAAACACACACACACACACACACACACACACACACACACACACACCCACACACACACACACACACACTACAATCGTTCTCCTGACATGCATACCCCTTCCAATAACAATTTTCATAGTCTAGGTCAGTTAAGTTCCACTTACAGGACTTCTCCCTTCCGCTANGGAAGTTAAGGAATGAAGCTTTATATTCACAGCTTAACACAATATAGCAGACATTTACAACATATTACAATATTTACAGCTATATACAGAAATATACAAGTTAAAAATAATACAGAAATAAACAAGTTAAAAGTAATACAGAAACACAATACCCCTTACAGAAATCAGAGTCCCCAGGAGGGGCTCCCAACCACCCTTCCACCCCTCTACCTTATCCCAGAGTTTGCCTTACATGCAAGGTGAGTTTGGAGAATCAGCAATGGGGGTTAGAAGCAGAATGATTAGTTGGGTTATACAGCAGAAGAAGAGAAATGCAGACACCAACAGACAGAGACACTGTCTTATCTATGTTTGTGTCCTTGCTTTTATACATCTCAGCAAGCCTATGAGTGAAGCAGACATCACCATTGTTTCCTTTTCACAGCCTATAATCTAATTTCTCTCATTAAAATATTCCAATTAGCCTCAAACCAGCACTATTATGCATGCATAAATCATGCCTTCAAGCTATATCTAATTCAAGCTATGTCCAATATCTATAGTGCTACACCTAGACACTATCATGTGCTACACTACAGCTGCTCTCTGACAGTGTTGTTTGATGGCTGCAGAAACCTGCATGCTAGTCTGTGTTTATTAGTCACACTTTCAAGCTTCCCCTCATTTCAGCTAAACAGTTATTAATAATGAGGTTTCCTATCCTTCGCAGCTTTCCTTTGTCCACAGAACAGCAGAGAGAGGGAGGCACAGGAAGCTAAGATCAGCTCTTTCTCAGCATCCATTTATATATTGTTTCATGTGGCACATCAGGAAGGATAGGAAGTAATGGAAAGCAGGTTACAGAATTAAATGTGTATGTAGCAAGGAATGGATAGAGACCAGAAATGTTTAGAAGATTTTTGTTGTTTTTCCCAGGAGAACACAGGTACTGAAAGATTTTGCGGAGGTGGTGAAAGGGATAAAATCCACACTCATATGAAAGTGTTCTTGACATAGGCAGCCATATCTCTGCACTGCGAATGCAAAAGGGATTGCTGAGTACTATGCAGGCAGTTGGTTTTGGTTGGTGGTTTGCTTCATTGTTTTGGTTAGAGGTGGAAAAAGATTCGTTCAAGATTTTTTTTCTGTAGAGTTAGTCTGGCTTCCTCTAACTGCAATGAATATCTGCATTTAGCATTTAGCTAGAAGCATAGCTGCAGCTCACATGAAAGTGTCTAAGATCAGCCAATGTGAACTCCTCAGGCTGATGTGCTGGTTTTCCAGGCATCTCCTGAACCAGCTTCCTGGCTCTGCCTGCTTCAGGTGCTCTTTGTTCCCTTTAGCACCAATTTGCTGTGTGGCTTCACCACAGCCACAAATGACAGTACAGTTCAGATACAGATATTCCCTGGAATTTCTCATTTCCTTTTCTTCCATCTTTCTGGAGAACTTCTCCCTTTCCTACTAATTCCCAGATGTTATCGGATCAGATCCTTATCAGAATCCCTACTGAGGTTTCCAGAGACCAATTTACACCTTTACCAAGCAGACACTGACATCCTGACATGCAGCTTATGGAGCAGTGGACTGCACTTTCACATAAGTGAACACCTGGAGAGAATACTTATGGTACTAGTTTCAACTACAGTAATAGTTTCATCAGTGGGAGTTTTGGTATCTCAAGACTGTGAAGCATTGCTCTTCTTTCAGAGCCTGCTTCACCCAGGGAACTGGCATCTCTTGTCAAGAACACAGCTAGCACAAGAGTTCCCCCCTCCCCCCCGCCCCCCCCCCCCCTTTTTTTTTTTTTTGGTTTAAAACCTTCAGCGTTGTGCTGTTGT
>WBNM01018138.1:48740-113584 GCA_013399055.1 Ramphastos sulfuratus | reverse complement strand
ACACACACACACACACACACACACACTACAATCGTTCTCCTGACATGCATACCCCTTCCAATAACAATTTTCATAGTCTAGGTCAGTTAAGTTCCACTTACAGGACTTCTCCCTTCCGCTACCTTTTAATTATTTAAGCCTTTCAACGTTGTGAGTCTCTCAACAGTTATGATAAGACCAATAAAACCACATACTCGAAATTCCTTTGTCATGGCCACCAAAAGTAGCCTGATTTACCGTTTAGGCAAGTTAAAAAATGGAGATGCCCTTCAGTGGTGGCTTCTTTAGCAGACAATGATCACACTACCATTCACAAAAGCATGTTCTTGCCAATCCATTTTGCTGGAGGCTGTCTCTTGGAGAAGAGCAGGGCTATATTCTTGGTAAACATCCTGTTAATAGCCGATCGTTTCTGCAAAGATTACTTACTCTTGACACAAGAAGAGAGATAATTGATGTGTCCCCTCCTGTGCTCTACTTCATGTTTTCATCACTCTGAGCACTGCCAAAACAGGCTCCTTCTACTACAGCATCCTGCATCCAACCAAACCAGGTTCTAACTTCAGAGTTACACTGGAAAGCCACCCTGGGACACTCATAGGTGTTTTTCTCTGTAGCTTATCTGCCACTTAGAGATGAACTGTTTACTCTGGCATCTACATAACCAGTCTGTGCTGATCTGCAGGTCAAGGCCTGAGCTAAGGTAAACTGGTACAGTTTCAAAATAAACCTTGGGAAATAAGAGTTTGACTCCAGTCAGTTAGTTTCATCCATGTTGCCTACCAGCCATGAAAGACAGTTCATTGCTCTGCCCTCTGCTAAAAGCTGCCTCTGCTTCAGTGTTCCTGTCCTAGTGGCAGTACTAGTGCACCTTCACTCATTTCCAAAGTAGCTTTTCCTGGCTTTTTGCTAGCCCAGATTGTTTTGACTGAAATGAGTCAAATGAGTGTGTAGAAACTGCATTTTCCCACCAACAGCTCCAGCTCAGACATGCTTTAAATTTAACTGAGTTTCCATAAGCTAATTCACCTTTGCCTCAGTTGGGTTGATCCTAGCAGAAATATTTGTCTTAATTTGTGTGTGTCCCTGCTCTCTATCAGCCAAGCCCTTCGAGGACAGGGTGCACATTTGCAGTATCACTTGCTCTTCCCATGTTTCTGCCCTCAGAGTTAGCAGCTGTGGCCCTTCACAGGCAGGGAAGAAAACCATTTCCTTGTCAGGCAAGGAAGACATTTTTCATCTCCTACACTTGAGAAAACCTGATTGCTTTATTATTACCAATAACCGTGTTGTTACTGTTTCTTATGTAGCATGGCAGACAAGTCTGGCTGTGTTAGGCACTGTACAAACACAGTGCCTTCTGCTTTTCTTTTAATTTGAGGACTGGAAATGCATCCTTCGGCAAGGGATGGCAGTTTGATCCCTGAAAGGAGTCTCTGCTGCAACCACATCCCACCTGGAACACTTCCAGCCTCCTCCTCACCATGCTGGGCTGAGCACTGTATCACCAGGCATCCATACAGCTCTGTGCCAACCTGGCTGCAAACTGAAAGTAACCCAGAGGCAACAACGTGAAGGTTTATGTATTTTGGCAGAACCAGTTGCTGCATTACAGGGCTGCAAACATCTGGGTGTGAAAGGGAGGGCACAATCCAGCTGGGAGTGATGGGATTTGGGTTTTTCCCCTAGCATTAATAGCACTGAACCCCATCCTTCTGCAAAGAGAAAAAAACAAGACAGAGTGAAGAGGACATTTAATTGCCCTAGCCCACATTCTGAAAAGAAAGCAGGTACTATTCTATTAGGCTCCTGATATGTATAACAGGAACTAATGTTTAGGGGCAGAAACCAGACAGACTGAAATGAGAAATAAGAAACAGGAAAAAAAGTCACAGTGGTTAACTAGCAGAACAAATTTATCAGGGGAAATGTTGATTTTTCTCATTTCCTAATGTCTTCACATCTGTCTTTTTGGAAAAATGTGCACTCTAGCTTAGCATAAATCAATGGGCTAATGTCAAGAGAACTATGAAGAACTTGCAAGGCCTATGAAAAGACGGGAGGTCATTCTGTGGGGTCTAGTGCTCTTTGCCTGTTCTGCAGGTCTAAACTCCCAAGGATAAGAGATAAAGAGTTTATTTTGCATCCACAGTGTGGTGGTTTGGCCCAGGTGCCCTTAAGAAAGCCACAGAGTTCTCCAGGAGGACCAGAGAGGTCTAGGAGGTGGTTCCTGGAAATCGTAATTTCGTTATCCAATCCTATAGTCCTGCTATCACTTTGTGAGTGGGCAGCAAAGTCAAATCTTTCTCTTCTCTCTCCCTTCCTTCTGCTCTCTGAAGAGAATCTTATCTGGTAACTAACAGGGAAATAACCTGCCTGTGGCCTTCAAGGCTGCAGTGAATTTCTTGTTGGCCATCAGGCCTGTTTGGGTCTAATGGGAGACAGTGGGGTGGGGGGAGAAAACAATCACTGGGGTTTGGTGGTTTTAGCTTGGTTGGGGGGAAGGTTTTGGGGGAATTCTCATGTATCCTGTATCTGTATTGGGTGTTAAGGATTCAGGTATTCCATATTTTTTTCCTGTACATCTCTAAATACACTTCTCTGTATTCCTCTCCTATTCAACAAGAGCAATTTTATTTTACCTCCTTCAGGAGTAAAACAATTTAATTTCTGTTCACTCTTAAAAAGAAACAAAACAAACCAAGACAGGCATGCACATGCGTCCTGCACCCGCAGCGCAGAGTACCCACAGGCAGTGGCCTCACACTGGGTTTTCCACTGCTGACCACTGCACCAACAGTCTGCTGCATCTTCAAAGCCACTTCCCAGCTCATTTCACATTCAGTTCCCAAACCCTTCTGCTTTTCTCATTCCAGAAGATGAAACAGATTCAAATTCTTCCCCCTCCTGCTCCACGCAAGCAATCATCCCAAACAGAACATATCTTGAGTGTCCTACAAACCCCATTATCCCTGGTGCTACAACACAGCTTCTCTGTGGTTTCTCCTGTAGTTTGGCAGTCAGATTAGACAAGCTCTTGCCACTTTTTGAGGTCTCACTTAGACCACCACATAAACCCAGGAATGTTTCCTTCAACAGACAAATGCTAACTTTGCCTCTCATTTCTCACTAATACCAGAAAGAAGCTCTTACAAAGCAAAACCTGAGCAGCAATTTTCCCTCCATTGCTCTCTGATTACTCAGCTGGTGGGATGAAGAAACCAACAGGCGGCAGATACAGGAATCTTAGGAAAGTCCTGAGCAGCCTTTCCACAAATGTTTTTTGGTTTTGTTTTTTTCCTGAATTCCAGCCTGCCTGACAGACATAAATTTCTCTACAGACTCACAGAGCAATCTTCCCAGCAGTACCTTTGGCTATCCTATTCCAGCAGTTAAATCTCGCTTTTCCACTGCTAATTATTGCTGTCAGCAGCCTCTTTCAGATCACAGTGATCTTGCAAAATATTCACACCACAAACATGGTTAGAAATCCATCCACTTCAAGTATCACACACATATTTAGGCAATAAATCTGAGTTTTCACCTAGCAAAATTAAATGCCTTTTGTATGAAAGGATCACCATACAGGTTGAAAACATACAGCTGAAAACACTTCACGGGGAAAGTGTGGGTTTTTTTGTTTGTTTTTTTTTCCATTTGATATTCTAAAGGTTTAAAAATCAAAATTAAATACTATTATCTGGAGAGGAACACAGAATCCATGTCTGTCCTTTGTAAATAATTAGAAATGCTGCCTCCCTTATGAACTCAGAACTGGCACTGCTTCTTCTGGGATTCTTGACTTAGGAATAAAGAATTTCTTTGTCATGAAGCAAGAAAAGAAGGGAAGGAAAAAGTTTGAGGAGACAGTGAACAAAGTACATACTTTTTCAGATAGTTGAGAACTTAGAAGATACCAGAAAAAAAAAAAAAGTTTGGACAAAGAGTGAAGTTATTAAAAACTTTTCCTTCCTTCATTACATCTATAGAACAAGTTAATTAGAAACCTGTAGTTCATCCACCTGCAAAAGAGGGGCCAAAAGAGTGTATCTTTGCAAACTTGGTTTGAGATATCTGATAGGGAGCTACCCAAACCATCCCCAGTACTGCTGCTACACAAGAGATGAAGGGTGCCTAGAGGAAGGTTGGGGAGGGACTATTGACAAGGTCTTGTAACAACAAGACAAGGGGCAATGGGTTTAAACTGGCAGAGGGAAGATTTAGACTGGATGTTAGGAGGAAGTTCTTTACAGTGTGGGTGGTGAGACACTGGAACAGGTTGCCCAGGGAGGTTGTGGATGCTCCCTCCCTGGAGGTGTTCAAGGCCAGGTTGGATGAGGCCTTGAGTGACCTGTACTAGTGGGAGGTGTCCCTGCCTATGGCAGGGGGTTGGAACTAGATGGTCCTTGAGGTCCCTTCCAACCCTACCATTCTATGATTCTATGATTCTATGTCTCATACTGCTCCTATTACTATTTTCTCAGACAGCCAGCCTCCCAGGCCATTTAGTTTTGGGGCTGTGTACAGATTCCCTTCTGCCCACCAATACCAGCATTACCCAGTAAATATGGTAATCACACCACAGCAAAACAGAGGTCAAGTGTTTCTGTAAAGCCACATCACAATTCATCTGCCAAGCAGTAAAAACATATCAGGCTTAAACATCCACTCCCGCCCAATACAGGTACACTTCCCTTGGACTCTCCCAGCATGACCACCTCAAGCAATCACACCTGCACTGACCTACTCACCCTTGTTTGCATGGGGTTCAGGATACCTTCCTTGGCGCTTCTCCTGTCACTCCAATTTCATGAAGGCTCCATAATGACCAAAAAGAATAGATTTGTTCTCATCAGAAGGTTGATAGAAGTTAAAAACTGTTAAGAAAAAGCAATTAAGCTTAGAAGAGTCTTGGAGAACATAGCTACACTCAAGATTTTCTCTCTCATGAAAATAAAATTATGTTAATAGCAAGGATTCAACATACAACAAGTGGTTTCTGAAGTGACTGTCCTGCTTCCCCCAGATACCATTTACTAAAGTGTAGATCAAAGTTAATCGGGACTGAAATGGGAAGCTTCAGTTTGCAAAGAGGCAATAAATATGATTATCCATTCTGACATGGTAAGGCTCTTTGTCAGTCATCAATGAGCCTATTCTGACAGTACAATGAAACTGAAAATATTCTTTTATTGAAGGATTGCAAACACTCTACTGCTGTGAAAATTGTAGGGTTTAACTCACAAAAGTACCAAGAAGAACTGGCTTCCCCTTCCTTTACCTTTATGCTCTATCGGCACCCTGAGCAATATCCACAAACATTCCCTTATCCCCAGCTATTCCTGCAGTTCTTTCCCCACACTCCATTTGTATCAGGCTTCTGGGGACAAAATCATTGATTTTCCATTTTTCTTCCTGGCCAGCCAGGTTATTACAAGGTAGCACAAGTCAGGCCTCAAAGCCTGATGAGCTCATATGGAGACCATCTCTGACAAATACCTTCCTGCCATGCCACTGACACCTTTGAGGAGAGAGGTTCTACTTCATCCTCCCCCTCCAGGGGACAAACATGGGTAGAGTGCATCATTTTGTGCTGTCACTGCTCTGCACTTGAGCAGGTCTCTCATTAGGGACCTGAAGCTTTACTCATGTGCTATGTGAAAGAAGTCAGCTGTACTTGTAAAACTCTGCACAGGCAGTGGGGGATTTGGTCAAAAAGGCAGTGCCATTCTGCCTGGGTCTGATGCCTCGAGGAGGTCTCAGAAGTGTTTTACAGAGCTGACCTCAGCTTCAAAACAAGTGGTTTCATTACAGCAAGGCAAACTGAGCAAAGGAAATTTAACTGTATTTGCTGCTGGTCCTGCCATATGATAGAGTGCCCTGTCCAATACACTTAACAGGAGACAAGAAGCAAGACCTTGAACAACCCTGCTTTAAAGGAGAGAAGGCTGGGAGATGCTTTCAGTACTTATCTCACAGTACTTATCTCATAGTGGGTAAGTGCAGGCACCAAGAGGAACATATCCATACTCTGTTCTCAGCAGTGCAGAGCAAGAAAATGGCCCAGGACAGTGTTCATTCAGCTAAAAGCAATTATCTCACTTGAATTGAGGTGTGCTAATGAAAAACACCAGGATTGCCATGGTCTCCTGGCAAGGGTTAACACTAGATGGGGCATGGAGCTCTGCTGAAGATGGGGTGAGGCTCCATGGTCTTGACCTTGGTAAAATGGGCTTTCATGCAGGATCTGGAGATGACTTTTCAGAGAGTCTTCAAACTTCAGCCAAGCTTTCACCTTGCATAGAAAACACAGAGGATGCCAGGGCAGGCTCATCTACAAGGGCATTGGCCACACTGTAAGGTTATTGGCAGCAAAATGCAGGAGAACTGCAGCACGGTGGGAGCTCAGTATAGCAAATAACCATCCTAGAGCTAACAAATGGAGTGGAGAGGACCACAGCTAGCCCCAAAACAACAGGGACTTCTCTCAGGGAACCAGAAAGGCCAGAAACAGGCCTTTAAAAAAATGAAGCACTGGACATAAGTAGTCACATGAATGTTGCTCCAAAATTGAGATAGATGACTCAGAGTAAACACACCTTAATTTCCCACCTTTTCAGTACTGACCAGCTCCCCAGACATCTACATTAGTAGGGAAGCCAGTGGACCACCAGACCTGTGGCAGAATCAACCATGCCCACGCCATCTGCAGCCACCTACAATAGACAACCCAAGGATTCCACTGCTGCTGCCAAGGACATAGCTTTCCTGGGAGCAAGAGATCTGCTGGAGCAGCTTCCAAGGCCTAAGGGGACTGGGCACGCTCAGCACACACATCCCAGCACCAAGCTTACACTCGACTTACTGCTTTTCACTATGTAAGTTTGCCTAAGCAGCAGCAGAGCTTGGGAAAGGTGCAATTAAAATGAAGAAAAACCCCCACGGTGGCCATGCAGTGGGTAACTGCAATTTCTTCAGTTACCCACTTGCCTCCATGGGGTCACTGAGCCTAGCAGAAGTCGATGAGCATTTCCAGACCAGGCTGTGCAGTTTGAGGCACTTCTGACAGCAAGAACGGGAGTGTGCAGCCCTCTAGTGCCTGCTCCCAGCCATGGTTTCGGCAAGACCATGCTGCCAACACCAGCAGCCCTGTCCCTGTAGAGCTGCCACATTTGCCTTGCATTTATGGTTTGGTTTTTCGTTTGTTTGTTGGGTTTTCCCGGGGGGTTGGTTTGTTCGCTTTTGGCGGCGGTGTTGTTAATTCCAGCTTTGTGGCTTTCAGCTGCACCCTTCACATGCAGGGTCTGCTCAGGAACTCTCTTCTGCTGTTCCAGCTTCATTCAGCCACAAACCTTCCCTCAGAGTGCAGGGCTGGTACACCTGCATCTGTATTGAAGGATAACATGCCCATCAGCCCACACTTTTTTCTGATTCCTCTAATGTAGCCATGAGTGCTGAACATTTTTCCCTTGCCTAAGGAATCAGCTCTAGCTTGGGATGTAAAGAAGCCCAGGCTTCCTCAGGGTCTTTGCTTCAGCTTCACTGTTGCTGTACTTCAATACTCTGTGCATGATTGAGCTAATCCTGTCCTCTCTGGCAGAGGTGACCTCACTAACCCCAAAGGTGCCCAAAGCTGGATTAGCAGGCAAAGCCAGTATCAGGACTACAATCCCTGTGCCAGGTCAGCCCTTTACTGGTCACTCAACACATGTAGCAGATATTGCCCCCCTGCTTAGAATCCCAGATGGATTTTAGGTGGTCTTCTGCCCTTGTATCACCACTTACCTGTACCTTCTGCTCCTGGAAACTTTATGAAGGCCCCAGAGCACACAGCTGAGAGGAACCAAGCTATCCTCAGAGTCACATCAGGGATCCAGCAGCAAACTGCTATGTTTGCCTGACCTGACCTTTGTTTCCTGACCACAGGTGCCTGCAGTTTCTACCCTTCCCAATTCCTGGCAAATCCTAATGAAGCCCAGACCCCATCCCAAATGCTCTCCAGGTGCTAAATGAATCCAGTGCTACCTTCCCCTTCTGCTGCAGTCCTGGGGGCACAGAACACAAGTCTCAGAACTGGGAAGTGCCAGATGCTTGGGGACAGTGATTGCTCTGACCGACACAGCTAGAAGGTAACACAGCTCTTTGCAGGCACAAAAACCTTTGTTCCTCTGTCGTGTATTGCAGATGGAAGTAACCTTTTCTTGTGTGTGATACTGAGGGCTAGGTTTAGCTGCCTGAGCATCTACCAGGCACCAGAGACCACCTGAGACAGCAGAGGGGGCTGGCAGAGATGTCAGAGGACCTCAGCAGACCTACCTCCTTCTGGAGGCCATCTGGAGCACCCTAGGCCATCTCCAGTGACACTCTGCTCATGTGCTCAGGCAGCTGTAGCAGCCTGGTCCTTGCTATAGCAAGGCCTGGTCCTGTCTGATCCTTTCCTATCCCCATGTCTAGAGAAATGCATTTGTTTCCAAGTGTCACTTCTTCCTTGTGGGACATCTGCCTGGCAAGCTGTAGTTTTGGTAGCCCCCCTGGACTGACCTGTGGGGAGCGGAGCACTGGTGTGCCTGGCTGTGATGGATTTAGCCACCCATATTTATTGGGCTGAGGTAGAAACAGGAGACTTGTCCCGGCATACAGACCCTTCCATGAAAAGCCAGTCTTAGCACCCGTCCCTGGGGCATCCAGGCTGCTAGGCCTGGTCTGCTCTCAGCCAGGTGCTGTACTGGCAGCTTTCACTTGCCTGGAAAGCTTAAAAAGACTCAGGTTTGATGTGTTTTCCTTCCCCGCACTGATGATTCACTGTACTTTCCTAAGTAAACAGTGGGTGGATCCCAGATGGATTTCCAGGACCAACAGTACCAACTCCTGGCTTGAAGACCCATAACTCCACACCTCCTTCTCTTTACCCTCCCAGCCTGTGCAGTGCAGTGCAGTGCAGAAGCAAACCTGTGGTCCACATAAACCTTCACAAAGATTTATGGGGTGGGGAGGGGAAAGAAAGCCCCGAGCCAGGTCTCTGGATCTAGGCAAGCTGCTGTGCAGTGCTCATCCCTCACTGCCATGCACCTCTAACTGCCCACTCAGCCTCTGCAGGCTCCTTTCCCCACCCCTCTGGGAGAGCAGCCCACCCAGGGAAGAGTTCAGCATCACAGCAGGCTCATCACATCCACCTCACACTGTCTGCAAAAAGCTCAATGCTAGATCTGGCTCTGGCCTCTCACTGTGCCCTAGTTACAAGATGAGGGCATCATTTGCAAAGAGAAGTGCTGGCTAAGCCAAATCGGTTTTTTTTTTTATATTTTTAATTTTTCCCAAGAGACTAATTGCAAGGCCAGCTGAAAAAAATTACTTAGAAGAGATGAACAGACATTTCCCTTGGCATTCATCACAGGGCATTTGTGGGCATGGAGCAGCGTGTGAAATGGCATGATGCCTGTCCTGTACCAGGCAAAAGCTTGATGTAATATAGTCCTTTATCCAAAATGCTTCTGCAAAGCTCCATCTCCTCTGAGATGAGACCTGGGCAAGCAGGATCATCCCTGTCAGAAGGGCTGGCAGAGACTGCCCCCATCACCCACCCAATGTCTCAGCATAGGGGCAACCGAGGGAGAAAGGTCAGGCTGCACCCCCATGCCCCAGCCTTGGGTGATGCTGGGATTTTAGCTGCTGGGAGAAGGATTTAGCTGCAGGTTAGCCGCTGCTGAGATGGTGGCTCAGAGCTCCGGCCTTGTGCAAAACCCAATGTGGGCACTGAGTTTACCCTAAGATGTCTGAACCCAGGGCTGGGTGGACCAACTCCAGGACCTGTCACCCTCCAGCCATGAACAGCACTTGATGCTGGCAAAGCTCTTTTCAAGCAGGAGTGCAGAATCACAGAATTTCCTAGATTGGAAAATAACTTGAGTCCATTTGTTAGCCATGGTTTTGCACATCAGGGAAACCACCTTGAGGAAATGTCAGTCCCGGATTCAGAGCATAGGGAGAAGCTGTTTCCATCTAGTGACTTTGGGGTAAGTCCTCTGTTTGCACCAATCCCCACTGCCAACGGGAAACTCCAGCCCTGCCACCTTTTCTCCAACCTCTGCACCACCCCTGCCAAAAACATGGGCCTCTGTGGGTGCTGGGGCAGCATTTGGTGTGCTTTCAGCTACTCATTCGCTGGCCGAGGACCACCACCTGCAGGCAGTCTTCCTAAATCCTGCCCTGCTTGCTAATGCAGAGCTTGGGACCACTCCCAACCTGCCCATTTTTGGAAGATACTGAAAGGCGGCACCCGACTTTGCCATTTCTGTTAAGAGGTTTGGCTTCCCCGGCAGCCCTGCTTGCCTTCACTCTCGTTTCTGCTTCACCAGAACAGCTTTCCCCACCGGGAAACTCTTCTGCCTTCTGATGGAAACCCACCAGAGCCGGTGCCGGGTGATGAACAGCCACTGACTGAGCGTGACCTGCCAGGGACGCTCTGCCCTGGGGGGAAAGGATGCGGCTGTTCCTGTAAGCCCCCAGCACTGAGGCAGCAGGAAGGACGCTCGACTGGAACTCCTCCTTGACTGGAGGAGTGACTCAGCCCTGCGGTTTTTCTCCGTTCCCTGCCAGCAGATTTGGCTCCCAAAGAGTTTCAGGGCTGCTGCCAGGCAAGGCTGTGCTGGCAGTGGGGCAAAGGGGCACCCCTGCCTCCTCCTTAGCCATCCTCCATCTGCTGGGCTCCTTCAGCCCCAACTATCCGTTTATGTTCCCTCTGCAAAGCTACGTGGAGATGTGGAGGGCTGCTGGCATCCATGGAGCAGGGCTGGAGGGGAAACAGGAACCTTGAGGGGAAAAACAAGCCGAGAAACTCCCTTCCCCACTGGCCACGCTTCCTCTGGGGCCAGCGGCTCAGAGGGGACTGCTTTGTGCTGCTGAAGCTCGCTTAGCAGGGAGCTGCATGGGGTATGCACTGCCTTCCACATCTCCTCAGAGGCAGGAGTTGCTCCAGATAGGTAAAATGCCCTCTCTGGTGGTCCTGGTGTTTTGTGAAATCTCACTCAATTTCTATCCACGTGGCCAGAGGGCAGAAGGTCTCAAAGAATGCAAAAATCTGACTTGAGGATAAAAATAGCCAGGCAGGTGGAGAGAAAGCCTGAAACCAGAGAGACAGCCTGAGCGAAACTCTGGCTGCCTACGGAAAGCTCTGACAGGGACAGAGGCAGAGCAAGTCCTCAGAGCAAGAAAATACCTACTTCTATCTGTGTTTTTTACAGGGAGAGATTTCTTGTGAGACATCACCGATGGTTATAACCATGGGTGAGCTCCTCTACAGCTGTGCAACTTGGTACAGGGCCTGGTGGGCAGGGGTCCTTTGTGACATCTCCACAGGTTTGCAGGGTCCAAGTACATCTGCAAAAACACCCTGTCCCACAGGATGCCTCAGTGTGACACAGGGGCTGCACACAGGTTCCCCATGGCTCTCCACGGACAAGCAGGGCTGGCATCCCAAATGGAGGGGCCACGACCTGGCTGAGCATCAGCTGAACTGTCTGTCCTACCACACTGGCTCTAAGGCCACTGATGTCATCCCTTTAACCTGTTTTCGAGGGCTCAGGCTCCGTCAGACAAGCTGAGGCTGCTTGGCTCTTTCAAGCGACAGCAACTCTAGCCTCCTGCTAGAGTCAGTTCCACACCAGAAAAAGCACCTGCTGAGCCCAAACTGCCCCAAACACTGTAAGGGCAAGGCTGAAAGATGTAGTTTCCCCACATACTACATTTCTCATCAGAGGAATGAAGGCAGGTGGCTTTCAGTCTTGGAGGAGCGAGAAAAGGAAAGGAGCACAAGAGCAAGACACTGAATAACACAAACCCCAATATTTACAGCTGCAGATGGACTGAGTCTCAGCTAAGGCTCAATCATGAGATTAGGTTGGTACTAGACACCTGCAAGTCTACATCAGAAAAAAAGGTCACATCACCTTCATCTGCAGCCTCCCTGCTGTGCACCACCTGGAGCCACATCTCAGAGCTAACTTCCAAGAAGAGACTACAGCTCCCTGGAAGGGACCTTCATTTCAGCTGGTGGTGGAGCAGGAGAAGCCTTTGTCCCACTCCAGACTGGGAGGCTGTGGCTGGCCACTGGGACAGTCTTGCAGGCTGCAATCATTTCACTGGTCCCCTTTCCAGGTGTCCTCCCAGGGGAACTGGGCTGCTGCATCAGTTTAGCTTCAAACCGCACAGTATTGTAGGGCTCAGGTACTTGGAAACCACAGATCAGCCCTTCCCTTAAGGCCACTTATGCCTTTAATCCACTGGTGTTTTAATTGCTAACTTCTGAGCCCTAAAATGCACTTCGGTGCTGCAAGGTAGCTTTCTCTGCAGTCATAGGAACCAGAAGGTGTCCAGTATTTTAAAAAAGACTTTCTTTGGATGAACAGGAAAGGCCAGCTGCCATCTTTTCTTCTGCCCCCCTCCCAGAGATGGAAGGTGAAATTTCTTCCCTCAGGATGAATTTTCTTCCCTGAGGAGAGGCTGTCCCTCTCACTTTTCCCTCCCTTGGGACCCCCCAGAAGTGAACTCACTGTACCCATCCCTATTACCAACCCAGGGAGGCTGCAGGAAGCTCCCCTTTCCCTCCAGTAAAGGCTGAGCTGCTGTGCTTCTGTAGGGAACTGGACCGAGCTGCTCCTCACTCGTGCCTGCTGTCTTTGGCCACTGGGAAAAGGGGACAGCACTGGGTCTCAACTACTATAATGTCATGGGGAAAGGATTTGTGCTGCATGGTAAGCCCTGGGGTCTGGTCCTGCTCACCCACCTGTGGCAAGGAGAACTGCAAAAACGGAGCCAGTGATTGTCCCAACTCCAACCACATTACGCCTTGTTTTTGCATCCTTTGTCTTCCTCCTATGACTTGCATCAAGCCAGGGAGGCAATGAAGTTGAACATACCCTTCCTCCCACCAATGCAGGGTGCCCTGCTACCTTGTTCACAGTCCATCCCCCTGGTGTCAGGCCTGCCATGGCTTTCCTCTTTGCCTCACTTGTGCCTCTTTCCTGTTTGCTTCTCCCCTCGTTTCCCAGCAGCTTTCCATCTCAACAGTGCATCAGAACCTTACCAGCAGGCAGAGGCACATGGAGCCAGGGTGTGCAGGCGGCTGGGGGACCCATGTGCCAAAGAGGATGGTGCGAGGCAGTGCCCAGGACCAGCTGTGGTACTGGGAAGAGGGAAATCCCTTCTGAAAGCAACCCTTGTCCCAAGGAAGGTATCAAGAACAGCAGTTTGAGAGATGTCTTCTATGTGCTTCTAATCCAAACAAATAGGAGCAATGGAGCCAATACAGGGCAGGGATATGGTTAGGCTCTGTCCCATACGGCTCTGATGCTGCAGTGCTGCTCCAGGATGTGCTAAGCAGCCAGCTGAGTGAGCAACGAGTGAAGAAAGAGCAGTAAGACACCCAGCCCTCTGGTGTGGGACTGTGGGGTGCTGAGATGATGGCCTTAGTGAGAGAGCAGCGGGTGCTGGTAAAATGTGTCACATGCAGGAGGGCAGCTCAGCCTTGAGAAATAGGAGAAATTTCAGCTGTCTGATTCACATGCCAAAGTTCCCATCTGGCCCCGCTGCAATGGAGATGTGGGGCAGAGAGCAGTGGCCACAAAAAAATAAGAGCATGCAACCAGTCCACGCCTGGCCACCCAGAAATACACCCCTAAGGTCCCCAAGTTGAAGATGCCAGATGTTTTTAGGGACTTGCATGGATAAATCTGCAGCTCCAGCTTGGCTGTCTCCACAATGCGGGCTTCAGGTGCTTCCTACTGCAGAGATGCACGGCAGCCCCCGAACAACAAAACCACTCTGCAAATGGTATCTAAACCTGTAGGGAAGCTCTTGAGCCCAGGCAGGAGCAGTGCACGCCAAGGTATCTCACCATGCCCTGTCTTTTTTTTTTTTTTTTTTCAATTTATTTATCGATTTGCTTGCCACAATGCAGGAGGAGCAGCAGTGCTTGCCTCTCCATCAAACCCTGCGCTGGGGCCCCAAGCTCTCATTTCCAAACCGCCAGCGGAGGGGAACCCTGGGGGACCTGACGTCATTTCTGAGCAAAAACAATGGTCGGCAGCACTGGAGGGGAAAGGATGGGAAGAGGACACTGGCTAATGGAACTGCACAGAAAAGGAGTCCCCCTAAACACATGTTCTTGCCCTGCCAAGACCAGCAGGAACTGGTAGGGGGAAGCTGCCCAGCCATAACATCCCAGGGGCACATCATCTATTGATATCCCAGAGAAAGGGTAACTAGCCCTCTGCAGAGCTGATGGGCATGCTGCTGGATTGAATGCTGGCTGGCATATTGCTGAGCCCACAGCACCAGGGCTCTGCGGGCTGAAGACAAACGTTGCCTGTCACAGGTGTCAGCTATGTAGGGGTGACCCCAGCCCTGGGGTGCACTTGTAGAGGTGCCATGATAAAGGAGGAGGTGGATGGACTTCAGCAGGGTAAGGCCAGACTATGTCCAGGTCTCAGGACAGGAGTTTCATTCCCAAAGTGGAAGGCTGAGCCAGTTGGGTAGCCACCCTTGAGCCTGTGCCAGGGAGGCAGCACTCAGGCTCAGCCAGAGAGGAAAATCCCCCCCCAGCCCAGAAGGGTTTTAGGGTGCCGAGCAGCTCAGCGTGAGCAGATAGAGCTCCCTAGCTATGCTGCAGCTTCCCGGGAAAGCAACCGCCAGCATCCGCCCCTTCCCGGGAAGCGGAGGCTGCTGGGGACCGCGGGCCTGGCACGGGGATGCCGGTCGCTCCCTCCCACGGCTTCCCCTTTTCTCAGAAAGCCTGGAAACCAAAGGTGAAAGAAGTGGGTGGAAACTCTCCACGCTGCCGTCCAGGAAGAGAAGTGAGTAAGCCAGCTGCGATATTTAACAGTGCCTGCGGTCCCGCCGCTCACAGATACTCATCGACAGGAGCCGGAGCTGCTGGGTGAGTGGTGGGGTCATAGCGATGCCACGGGAGGGGTTGTGCCGGAGCCGGCGGGGGGTCGACGTGGCTAGGTGCGCGGTGATTGCTTCGCTGTTGCTCTCCTCAAGGAGCCACATCCTAGGCACTTCAGAAGGTGGTGGCTCTTCCCACATCGAGCAGCAGGGGCACAGGTCTCACTGCCGATGGTGACGCACTTGCTCCCAGCTGCGGGAAGCAGGAGAGGAGTTGCCTGATCGTGTCCATGGGGCACGAGCACTTTGTTCTCTATCCCTGGCATTTTTGGTAGTCTGCAATACTGGACCCGTTCTGATTATATTTTAAAGGGTGAGGGAGGCATGTAACTGTTCCTGCAAACTTTCTGGGAAGACCAAAAGAAACGCCCCTGGATTAACACCCTAGCCGCCATGCCAGTTCAGCACCAATGGCACCTATACTCCATTGCTTGTCCCCGGGCACGTCCTGGCTAAGCAGCCTCGGGCTAAAGAGCTGGCACCATCAAAAGGGGACTGCTGCTGCTTTTGTTAAAAAGCATCAACCACTGAGCGGCAGCAGTACCTGGGGGGCTTCATCTCATCCAGGAGCAAGAGAGAGCTCCTCCAGCCCGCTCTGTGTCCCCCACAAGAGGGAGGGAGGATGAAAGCCAGAAAGGGCTACAAGCAACGTGCAGCTCAGAGCTGAACTGGTACAGTGCTGATCTCCGGGTGGCAGTGGTGGCCAGGCACGAGCATTTGCTTCCCCGAGCCTTTCCATCACCTGCGACATGGCTTGCCACAGGGAGGTGTGTTCGTGTGGCGATTTCTGATGTGCTTCGAGGGCCGGCCAGGCTGCTCAGCTGGGGAATTGCGTCTTCATTGACGATACTTCCCCTGCTCATCGTAGAGAAAAGAAAGATGGGGCTTGCAGGGAAGGCAAAGCGTACCTCATGCAGGGACAGCCAGCATCAGAAGGGGATGTGGGACTAGGGGTTGCCTCTCTGGAGTGGCTTTCATGCACCTTTACCATAGGTCCTGCCCCTTCACAGCCTGGCTGTCCCCAGCTCTCTGCCAGCTGTTTCTGGTCACTGCTGCTATGAAGCCTCAGGGGGCCCTGGGAACAGGGGCTGTAGGGGGCTGTGATACAGCAAAGAAAACCCCACAGCCTGCTCACCTAAGTGTCTCTTGACTCACCAACATTTTTGGGCTGAGGTCAAGTGCCTTAAAGAACTCTTGACTTTTCATCTCCTGTACTGGAGTCCATCTTTTGCCCATTCCTGGGCACATCTGTCAGCTCTAACAAGCTATCACCTGGCTTCTGAGATCAACATCAGGGTCTTAAATCCAGGCCTTTCCTAGAGGCAAGACAAGTTTGGGACAGCCAGTAGCAGAGGGGATGTGCACCAAAAACTACATAGGGACACCACGTGCCTCAAGTCAGAGAGAGAGGAGGATTTAAGCAGTATAAGGTGCCAAAAGCTCCCATCCTAAAGTCAGGGGAGGCAGATTGCAGCAAGACCATGAAACCCCCACCTGCACAGCAGGCAGCTGGGCTGATGCAATCCTCTCCAGGGCTAAGCTGTGGTAATGTGCTCAGCAAGTGCTGGTCACTTCTAGCTCAGTGCTGTATCCTGATACTTTCTCAAGAAAACGTGGGCTTCAGCCAGGGCAGGGCACCTCCAAGCCAACAAAATACCAAGCTGGTGCTATCTGGCACTTTGCTACTCTGCAGGCCACAGGCTAGGAATACCTTTGAAGACATAGGGCCAAATCAAGTGTGTTTCTGGCTGTGTGCAGGAGCGCAGGGCAAAGTCGGAGAATGGAACACCAAAGAGAAAAGGCAAAGCCCAGAGGAGATGCACCCAGCACACACAGCACGTAGGAACCTGCACAAGCATCCTGAAAACACCACAGAAGAACCCACTCCTCTGAGAAAAGATGAGTCTGGAAGCAAGAGATTAGGTAGACCTGTCCCTTTGCCCAACATACAGGAGCAGCAGTCCAGTACTGCTGGAGGGGTCACGGTCTCCTGCACCCCACAGTTGCCTGCAACACCATGCTCCAGGGAGACCCCACGCTGCTCCCTGCTCCAAGGGCCCGTTTGTCCTAGAGCTGCCATGGATGCCATGCTGAAGGAAGATTGCTTGCAGAAAGAGCTAAACGAGTTGGAGCTTGTCTGAGTTTTCATTTCAACACCTCCTTTCCTAGCACAGCCCCCATGAGCTTCTTATGATGGTCAAACCCAGTGGCTTGTGGCAATGAGTTTCCCCAACTACCACAGACAGGACACCAAAAGTATCTTACTGGAGCTGTCCCTGCCCCATTCCATGGATAGTGGGGGCACAGGGCATGGCAGGACACGTCAGGCAGCTTCTGAATTGTCTGACAAAGCCCCAAAACCCACATATTCCCCCTTGGGGTCATGAAGTGAGACAGTTCCTGGAGCACCATCAGGGAGGACTTGTTGACTTCTTGTTGGTGTTGACTCCCATCCTCTTCACCCACTTCTCTGCTTGAAATCCCTCTCCTTTATTTGCAAGTCAGCCCATGAAGGACAAGGAGAAAGGCTTTTGCCTTGCCTCCACCTTTTGGTTCCTGAAAGCAGTGCTTGCTCAGAGCAGCTGAGAGCTGAAAGCAAGTAGCCAGCACATTGAGTAGCAGCTATCCTTCAATCTTTTTGTGGCAAATACCTCAGAGAGGAGTTTCAGAGCTTAAAATATGAACCACAAAGGCTTTCCATGTGCTTAAGTAGGCAGGGACCACAGAGCAACCACACAGTGTTACAGGATGGCCAAGGTGCAACCCCGGAGCACTCCATCCCTATCAGCCATCACAGGCTGGCAGGTCTGCTCACCTGCCTTAGCATCTCCAGCAGGCTGCCTTCCTGCCCTGCTCCCTTGCACAGGCACCTGCCTGCAGAGCAGAGTCAAAAGGGAAAGTGGAAACATTACTTTCTGAGCTCAGGGGCCTCAGAACTACTGGAACCTCTCTGCCATGCCATAGAGGTCTGAAAAACATCATGGTCCACATTCAGGTCTCCAAACCATTTCTCTGACCCAGACCACCCACTGCAAGGTGGACAGATGTCAGTCTCCCTCTGCTGCTATTCCTCTGGGTAGTCCCTGTGGTACTGTTGCAGGTAGCCACTACAATGTGATAAGGCTGAGAGCTGCACCCCAGAACTCCATGGCTTTTAGAACTGGGCTTGGTTCTTTTGGGACACTTGTCAACATCGTGAGTTCATGCTGCTATAGCTGAACTGGGATTTCCCACAGATGAGTTAAAATAGAGCCCTGGGCTGGTTGTTGAGCAATCGTGGAGTTAGCTCCTTGTGCCAGCAGTTGCTCCCTGCTTCCTCCATAGAAATCTTTGGCCTGTTCCAAAGCAGTGTGTGTCATTTCTTCTGCTGACCAGCCAGATCCAAGGGCTCCCCTCCTGCACTGCTAGCATACAGGCAAAGGGCTGTAACCCTCTCCCAGAGGTTACCCCTGCCCAAGCCAGTATCATCACAATTGTGTCAAACTACTGCAAAGCTGCCTTTCAGCTATCAGCTCAGTCCCTGGTTTTGAAAATTAACATCTCCTGACAAGGACTGAGGCTACCCAAATCTGCCAGTTGCATCAGCACCTCTGCAAGTGCTCACAGAGGTCTTCACACATCCCTCAAGTCTGTCCATGCATGCGATTTTCACAGTCTAAACTGGAGGGTGGGGGCAGCAGGAAGCAAGGGCCAAGTGAGCAGTTACAGGTTGCAACTTGGTTCAGATGGAGACTGGTTTCCCCCCTAGAGCCACTTTCTGGGCTGCCTGGAAAAGGTCTTCCACTGCTTCATTTTAAGCTGCAGAATTATCCTCTATACCTTCCCAGTCCCAAATGGCACATCCTCTTAGTGCCTCATGGTCCACCCATGGTACTCCTACTCCACAAACAATTTCCATCCATCAACTGGCATATCTCTGGTCTGGGGACTCCCAGGAGCACTGGTTTCAGTATGAATGTAGCAGAGGACTGGTTCCTGGGAGCACTAATCTGCCCCTGCAGCACTAAGCATGCCCATACTGCCCCTGGCACAGCTGAGCCCATTTCTCAGAAACACAGAAGAGGAGCACTTTGGAACAAGGAACCTTACTGGTCATGCACAGAGCAAATCTGTAGGTGGAATTCCCAATCCATGCCAGAACACCAGCCCCAACTGCCCCAACTGGAACCAGCTGAGCTGCAGCAGGTTCGCAGAGCTCAGGGCTGACCTGAGCTTTGCAGCAGCTCTGAACAGCAGCATGATACATGAAGGCAGTGGAAAAGAGTAAGTAGCAGCCAGCTTGAGCAAAGTTTCCAGGGAAAGCTACAGCTGCATAAGCTGCTTCTAGGATAAGAGTGAGAGTTGCCAGAGTCCTCTCCTGGCAGCAGCTCCTAGTTGCAAAAAAATGAAACCACTAAACAAACAAAACAAAAACAAAACACCAAAAAAAACCCCAAAAAACCCAACAACAGTTTAAAACAATCTGTGTTAGCTTTGTGCCTCCACCAAGCCAGTGACATGATGAGCTCTTTGCTATTTTTTTTTTCCCCCCCCTTACAGATTGAGACACAGCCAGCTTGGGCCAGGGGAAGATGACTTGCACTGGCTGCTTAGCTCTGAGAACTGAATTCCATAGGCGTTAAAGCCTCCAAAAATGCCCTATGGATTCAGTTCTGCAGCTGGGCAGCAAATGAGCCTCAAACCTTCACGAAGAGAACACAACTGTGAGCTGTTCCTGCAAGGAATGTGCAAATCTTTGCTCCCACAGAGTCCAGAGTAGGAATGGAGGTGTGTGTCAGTCACCACAGAGAGCCCTGTGCTCAGAAAGCCGCTCAGGATGGTGATCTCGTGTGTCAGACTTTCCCCTCGAGGAAGAAAAAGAACTCAACTACAAAATGTTTCTTCTGCATGAAAGTGAAATGGCACTCCAGAAAATACATTGCTGCCTCCTGACATACTGCACTTGACTGTAAACCTCTGCTAAAAATACACATTCCTGGGCACACCCAGACTGTTCTGACAATCTCCTGTTCAGAGTCAGGGCAGCAAAACCAAACAAAACTTTGAAGAAGATAAACAGGACAAGATGGGCAAAGTTAAGGTTTGTGTCTGCCTGCTTTCTCCCCATGGATGTCTGGCCCCAGAGATGTCCCTGGTAGGGACAAGTGTTTGGAGAAAGCTTATGGAGACAATGAGCTTCTCCTTCCACCCGCTATAACACAGTGCAAAGCTGACACCAGGAATTTATTAGAGTGGCATTTAGGATAAATGGTTACACAAGCCCTGGTAATTTATGTAGCATTTGACCATCACCACAGGGCAAACCCATGATCCCCCTCCTTCCTTCCCTAGAAGAGCTGGTCTGCATCTGCTCTAGGATCTCACCAAAAGCAGCCTCTTTCTAACCCCTTTTCCATGGCAGGTGGCACCCAGCTCTGACAGCCCCACTGTGCCTTGTACCAGCTGTAGGGGACGGAAAGTAACTTCTTCCAGAATCCCACCAGTGTGCTGTGCTGCCCACATACAGATCTAATGCATTAACTTTGGGTTCACTGCTGAAGCTGCTGCCCATAGCAACAGCTGCTGGAAGGACAGCGAGTGCAACACCAGTGCTGCAGCAAGGCTGCTGCAGAGCAGGACAGCAGACATCTAACCACACATCTTCACCCAGACAGGATGACCCACTTGGCCAATAAATGATAAAAGAAAGTCAGTGCTGCATTTTTCTTCTACTAGGTAACCAAAGGCATATCTGATTAGCTACCAGTTATTAGTGGAGGCCTCTTCTGCCCTGCTCAGTAAATCCCAAGACCACTCTTTGTTAAAGAGCATCACCTTGGTCTGGGGTTTCTGCAGCAGTTTCCCTGGTTCAGCAATCTTGCAGCTTTATCTGCCAGTAGTTAGCCCATTTCCAAGAAGCTGATTGCGGAAGGGGAAACCCAGATAGCTGCTGAGAGATATTCTGGCAATTGCTTAAACAGAAACTGTTGCATTAATGAAAATTCCACTTGCTTTGACTTCATAGCAATTCAGAGTCAACAGAGCCCTCCAAGTTCACCCTTACTGTCTCTCTCCTTTGCTATGCACATAGGGAGCACCTGGTTCCCTCCTGCATTAGGCAGCCTTTCTCCCACATGACATATTGGGACTGGGGAGGACCACAAGGGACAAAGCAGGTCCCCTATTTCTCCTGTAGGGTCAGGAAGACCCAGTTGCTCCCCAAAAAGGAATCTGTCAGGCAAACTGGGGCAAGGCAGGGTACTGACAAGCAGAATAACTCAGAGCTGGTCAACTGGTCAAGAGCCATGTCAGGAATCATCTCTAACTTTATAAAGAGGTGCCAGATCAAGTTACAAGTTGTTCACAGGAGAGACTGCTGTCAGGGGGCTAAAAAGCAGAAAACGCAAGTGTTTGCATTTGAAGGGCTTTATTATTTATAATCACTTAAAAAGCTACAGAACTTTGTGGGCAAGTCAGACAGCTCCTCATAAGCCTCCAGGCTTACAGCACAACACTGAAACCCACCCTTCCAAGAGAGTGAACTGTGGGAGTGTTGTTTTTCACACAACTCCAGCAGCCTCACTGGAAAACCAGCATGTCCAACATGAGCAGAGTCAGACGCAGAGTAGGGTCTCAAGTCGCAACTTCAACATGGACATGTGGCCAGAAGAACTGAGCACCAGGTTACCAAGTGTGAGGACAGGGACACCAGAATCTTCTGCCAATGTGTAGGGAAGTGCTGTGTATAGGTATCACATAGTGATTAAGCATAATGGTATGGTCATAAACAGTTGTGACAAGATATGCAGACAATTGCTCTTTTGCAGTGCTCAAGAATCTGTCCTCTGAGACTTGCACTGTCCCCAGCCTGGAGGAGATGCTACTTTGATCTCCTTAGCTTAGTGCCAGGAAGGGAGCCATCTTCCAGGACCTTCACTTGGACAGGTTAGGAAGAGGCCCACCTTTTAATCAAGGGCTGCTGTCTGGAAATCCCCTCCCCCTAGACTGTGACCTCTCAACCAAACCAGTGGAAATCAAACACACATTTAAAAAATGGAACCAAATTGCTGAGCCAACAGACAGTCAAGTGCCAAGTGTTTTTCTCACAGGATGGGCATTGCACATGAAGCAGAGTAAAGATGCTGTAAGCTTGTGGCGCATGAGGAGCAGTTAAAAGACAGTGGGAAAGGTGGCTTGTGCTACTTGACAGCTGCAACAAGAACACTTGCCATCTGCTTCTCCATGGACTCTGGAGCATCTAGATGTCTATCAGGTGACTGGCAACATCAATGTCTTGGTTTCTTTTTCTTCTTACGGTTCCGATCCTCACTGCTGTCATCTGCCTCACTGGCACTGGGGGTTGCAGCCCGCTGGACGACTTTTTTTTCCACTGCATATTCCTGCTCTCCCACCCTGGGGTCTCCCTTGACTAGAAACTCCCCTTTCCGGTAGGTTATGGAGACACTGGTCCGTGGGTAGGTGCCGTAAACCCTTCGGAGATCATCCTTCACAAATTCTGGGAGCTCTTTCCTTGGTCCAAACACCTTTCCAAGCTTCCCCCACTGAAGCTCCCCTCTCATTGTGAAACCTTCTGGCCACGTTTCTCGATAATGATCTGACCTCTGGTAGGCAACATAGGGACTGTAGTTTGCATAGGGACTATAGAGAGGGATGGGGACCACGGGAGGGAAGTGCCAGGTGTAATAGGGACGGAAGTAAGGACTGGAGGCACCGTAGAGATGATGGTACTCCACCTGACCTCCCATGTAGTCAGGGTAGCTGTTTCGGTCCACCACAAAGGTGACAGGTCGACTATAGATGTTGTGCATGTGGATGGGAGGGAACATCATGGGGCTGGTCATGTCTTCTGCTCTTGGAGTCTGCAGCAGTGGGTAGGGGTAGGCAGCAGGTGGGATCACAGTTGGGTAACACTCCTGTGGCACAAATCCAGACTGGTACATGGCACAGGAGCTAGAGTTCTACATAGGGGACATCTCTCCAGTACAGCTGTTGAATCTCAAAAGCTATAAGGATAAGAGGGGAAGAGAAACAATCCACATTAGTTATACACATTTAGGAGATATTCCCAGCACTGCAGACATGCCAGCTAATAAACAGAAGGAGCTTCCTGCATCTACAGTTTGCAGGGGCAGTAACACACCAAGAACAAGCAGAGTCACATTGCCAGCAAATGCCTGTTAGCTGCCCAGCAAGACTCATCATTTAACTCACCCAGATCTCAAAGCTGCAAGGAAGGGAACAAGCCAACATAAAACCCACTGAGAGCAAAAGAGATGGCTTCACGTCCTTGTGATATAGCTCCGCACTGCTGGGAGGCAGTAAGACCACAAGAAGCTAGAGACCCTTGAGCAGATGTAAAAATGGCCTAGGCAAGCACAAGTGAAATAAGCCCAAAAGTATAAAGCAAGCAGGTAAAAAAAGAGGAAAGAGGACACAGAGCATCCCTGCTTCAGTCATTTTAGCTGCCAGACAAGGAGATCAAGTAATTAAAAGAAGCCCCAAACTTTTCCTTGACTCACATCCTCCCAAAGCCTTGCTTCTACTCTGAGAAACAAGAGTTGTACATATTATTTGTTTTTAGAGCAAAATGCAAGCACATTGAAATTTCCTCTAACAAGTTCATGTAAAGGCATCTCATTTTTGTCTCACTACTTAGCATTCACATATCAGTGTGCATTTACCTTCAGCAACACTGACCTACAGCTGATTTTTTTTCTAGCCTGCCCTCAGCAGATGACCCAAGTACCTTCAGGGGCTTTAAGCAATGTTCTCCCATGACTCACTTTCCTCTCCCCAAGGCCAAGAAGGGAAGCTGTACAGACTATGAGGTTTTTAAAAAGCTTGCTGCAAGAGACAGGACAAGACCATGCACAGAACTAGAGACAGCAAAGTTTCTTTTTTATCCACAAGAGTTTAGATCCAATAAGGGTTTGTTTTAATTCAGCCTACAAGTGCTGACCAAGAAGGCAAGATGAAACTCCTCCCTCAATTCAATGCTTTTCTCCAGCCTCACAGGAAATTTGGCTGTCCCTTAAGGACCTGCCTCCCACAAGCAATGCTGGGTACTGCAAATAGAGATGTTTCTGTTTTCAAGCAACACAAGTTGTTCCTGGCCTTTGAGGACCATAGTCTGCATTAGCACAAGCCTGCTCTTGCCATGGATTCAAAGATAGAAGCCAACCTCCTGCACAGGGAAACAGCACTAGAATATGGGAACACAGGATGTTAGGGGTTGGAAAGCACCTCTGGAGATCAAGTCCAACCCCCTGTCAGAGGAGGGCCATATGATTTAGTGCAGGTCACACAGGAATGCATCCAGACAGGTCTTGAAAGCCTCCAGAGCCTCCACCATCTCTGAGGGGCCTGTTCCAGTGCTCTGTGAATATTTAGACAAGACCAGGCAGGCATCTTAAGACAAGAATTGTGGCCTAGGAGTCCATCATAACCATCACCTCCTCAGACAGGAGGAAAGAAAAAAGTTCATAACCTACTTCATTTAAAACCATTACAGAAAAAAAAAGGCTCAGAAAGCTTCAAGCCAAATAGAAAACACAAGCTTGAATAGGTTTAACTGAAATCTCCTCAGCCCACTAGCAGATGCTGGGGAGAAGAGCAGGCACTGATACTTCCCACATTCAGCCCAGCTTACAACAGAGCAAGGATAGTGCTGTGCTCCCAGAATTTTCTTCCTGAGTATGCCTAGCCAGTGTGAGGAGTTTTAACGCTGAGCCTCCTGCAGCAAGGAGATCCACAGCAGCCTGTTTGAGCAGTTCATTAGACTTTCTTTGAAAGGATGTTATTAGCTAGCTGCCGAACAGTCTGCTAACTTGCTCAGAGCCACCACAAACATCTGGGTGGTTATTGCACATCAATGGCAGCATGAGGTGGTTAAATAACGCATCTCTTAAAAACCATTCTCAGTGTCTTTTAATCCCATCCAGCCCTGCAACCCTACTGAGACCCACAGGATTGTCTCCATGGATCCTTTACATTTCAGAACAAGTGGTCAGCACAGGAAGCATGCAGTTACTGCATTCATTAAGTAAAATAAACCAAGCTTCATTTACCCCTTCTCCCAGGTCAATGTGCTGCTTCATTCCAGTTTAGGACAGCCCTGAAACTGTAACCTCATCTAGCTGATCACCAGCTCTTGCTCAAAAGCTGCCAACAATCCACCCACCATCTGCTGTAGCACCCTGCATTTTGGCTGTCAGCACCAGTGCTCCCAGGTGACAGACTGTCTGGATTCACTTAGTTTTTTGACACTGAGGCAGCCCAAGCACGGCTATTAACAGTTTTGATTCTGCACTGGATAAAGAAGGGCAACAAGGTAGTGACTCACCCAGGCAGAAGGGCTCACAAGAGGAAGCAAACTGAAGAGGCGACAGGGAATTAGATGAAGATCAGTAGGGCTGGGAGATTCTCAGGGCAGCACTGTCACATGCCTGACCACAGAAGTGAAGACATTTTCCTAGAATCAGATCACCATGGAGGAGGGTATTGACAGCCAATACCATGTAGACAACACCTCACAGCCCCAGAGGAAGTTTGGAAACCTGTCAGAGCAAGCCTTGGCTCAACAGTTGGGTCTCTGACTGTCTGTGCCTTTTCTGCACAGACACCTGTTGCTGCTCTGACCCTGTCTGCTCCCTAGGGCACAGCTCTTGAGATTGCCCTGACAAAGGTTTACCTCCACAGGTACAAGGGTCTCCCAGCTTGCAGGGCACAGCACTGCTCTGAATCATGAAGAGTGTTGCAACGAGGTTTTGTATGCAGGAGTCACGAGGCCTGTGCCTTGCCTCTCCAGAGCTGCAGCCTTGTGCTTCCACAGACTGGCAACATGGTTTACCACAGCATTACACCAGTGCCTTTTGTTCATAATGACCTTCAGGCTGCTTTGGCTTCCAAAAACAGATTTCAGGAGACCCCAGCTGGAGCAAAGCCCTAATAGACTCTACAGGGCTGAGGTAGCGTGTGACAAATCCCTATGTACAGGAGAGGGCTTTGAAAGGACCAGTTCCAGCTTGCCTGATTCTGTCCCATACTCAATGGGAAGTGAGAGCAGGCACTACTCCAGCAAAAACAGTGTTTGCCAGGAGAGTGACATTTTGTCAGGCCATCTGATGGCCAGAAGGCATCAAAAGCCAGATGCTTAAAGAAACCAATCCCCAAACACTAGCATTACCCCTTGAGGAAAGAGTCCAACACCCAGTCTCTTCTCCCCATCCTCTTCACCTGCTCCTGCTTCTCTTGTTTCTCCAGTGCTAACAGCCAGAAGCCGCTCTGTCTTTGGAAGCAAAGATACAACAGCCTCTAGGTCTTTTCATCTCTTCAAGAGCCATGTAGGACCAGAAGGGAAGAGGAGATTCTGGCTGACCTTTCTCTTCAGGCTACCACCCACTTTCTTCCCTTGCTCTAATTTCAAGGTCTGTTATGCCTTGGGGAAAAAAAAAAAAACAAACCACAAACACACCCACCACACACCCCACATCTGTTTCCTGGTACCCGGACATCCTGAGCAGGAAAGGGCAACAGTCTTTAAAGCTTGAGCCGAGCTCTGTTAAATGCCTTCCTGGTCCTGAAAGCTACTGACGACCATCAATGTACACCAGCTCCTTGATGGCACAGGCTGAAAGGATCGATGGTCAGGCTCTATGCTGTGCCTAGGAGCCAAGCCTCCTCAGGCAGGGCATTGGGAGCTGTGGTTGCCAGCAGGGAGTAACAAGGAATCAACCCAGTAAGGTAGGTCACAGCAAGAGACAAGACAGCCTCTCTCTTCAAGCCTTTCCAGCAGCTTTGATCTTGCTGGAAAAAGGTCCAACCTCAGTTGGCTGGAGCTGAATGAGAAGTCAGGCACAAAAGAAAAAGGAATGAAAAACACACAAACCACAAACTCCCATGAAGGTCAGTCAGCTGACATGAGGGAGTCATCCTCACTTGGTGAAAATGTGCTTTACACTCTTCCCACAGCCAAGTCCAGCAAGTCCCTCACTCACTGTCCAGTCATCTGGCAGGGCCTCTCTCTTCTCATATGTCCTGGTGCAGGCTGAGACGACCAACACCACAGCTCCCAAAATACTTGATCTGCCACACAAAGCACGCTTCAGCACAGGCCGACCCAGAGAGGGTTGCTATGGAGCAGTGTTTGCAATACAAAACCAGAGCACACTTGACCATAGTTCAAGGACAGGGAATCTTTCACCACTCTTACATAGTAACTACAGGTGATGAATCTACCACTAGGTTAACACAGAAATGCCCAAGGCTGGTGGGGTTTTTCTAGTACCTAAAACAGTACAGATTACTTCCTAGCATTACACGCCTGCATGGTTTTGCTGGACACCTCTCAGGGTGGTAGAGCTTTACTGCCAAGCTAGATTTGAATGTGAGAAGGTTTCCATTTAGGATAGTCATGGAGCACAAAAAAACATCATGAGCAGGAAATCGAGGAAAGTCTAAGTATTCACTTCCATGCCTGACCACACATTCTGTAGGAGAGACTAAAGTGAGCAAAGACCAACACAGAATGACAAAACCTTAGAGGTTGGAAGTAACGTCCAGACATCAGAAAGTCCAACTCCCATGCCAAAGCAGAATCCCCTAGGGTAGCCTGCACAGGAATGCATCCAGTCAAGTTTTGAAAGTCTCCAGAGAAGGAGACTCCACGACCTCTCTGGGCAGCCTGTTCCACTGCTCTGTCCCCCTCACTGCAAAGAAGTTCCTCCTCATGTTGAGGTGAAACCTTCTCTGTTCCAGTATGTTGCTCCTTCTTATTGCTGTGGAGCACCCAAAAGAGATTGGGCCCATCCACTTGACACCCACTCCTGAGATATTTGTACAGACTGATCAGATCTCCTCTCAATCTTCTCTTCTCCAGACTAAACAGCCCTGGATTTGTCAGTCTCTTTAATGGGGGAGATGCTCAAGTTCCCCAGTGGCTCTCCACTGGGCACACAAGGTATGCCACAGTATCCAACACGTGGAACTTCAAACAAGTATCTTGTGTCTGGAGAGACGGACTTCAAGACCAGTGGTCAAGAGGGTCACCAAGTCTGCCCATCTGAAGCAGCAAATAGCCAGCCAAATCCTCAGGCCAGGCTGGCAATTTGAACAGACTTACATACTTCAAGGGAGCATACTGAAAGGCAACAGAACTGTAGGAACATCTGGGCTACAGGAGAGGACATGGACATGTATTTTACTCTAAGCCTTGACCAAGACTATTCTTGCCTCATGCCACTCCCCTGCAATCAGCTCCCAGATGAAGAAAACAGGGACAGCCCACTGAGTCACCTTTTCCTTTCTACTGTTCTAGCACCTAAGCTTTCTGATTCTTTCTGGCTTGCTTCCTGCCCTGTTCTCCTCATTGCAAAAACCACAGATCTGTTGCCATTGCTCTGTAGCAACCCCCAAGGGTAGAGGGATGAATGCTGCAAAAGCAACATTTTACCCTAACCAAAAGGATGAAGAAGTTGTGATTTTTTTCTTCCCCAGTCTCCTCATTTTTAGCAGACTTTGCAAAATAGTTGCCATTTGACAAAGCTTTGGCAAGCACCTCCCTCAGTGAGGGAAAGACAGACAAACAAAAACCCCACATCGAACAAAACCCCCCACCCACCAATCCAAATGTAGGACTGTTTAATCTTTCACTTCCCAAAAACACACCAAGAAATCCAAACAAACAAGACAAACCAATAAAATGCCACCAGGCACCCTTCAAAACTCACCACCAAAACACCCAGAAGCACAGAAATATACAAACAACAAAAAAGCTTACTCAATCCTAGGATTCCTCGTGACCTTCTCCTATATATCAGGAGGTTTCTTATTTTTCCTTGTCACTTCCATCCCCTCTGTTGCAAACAACCTCTTTTAAGAAAATCATACTCAGGAGAAGACTCTTAAGTACTCCTTGAGGAGGTGAAAGCACAGCATAGAAAGTCATGCAACATGACACAATAGCTTTGATTCTCCACCACCAATACTGATCCTTAGGACAAAAGGATTTGGCTGCCTTCCCAAATGGGACACTGTTGCTCAGCCAGACATGTCCAGCAGCAACACAGGAATTCGACAGTGCAATAGCTCATTACAAGCTGGGTCCTTCTAAACCTTCATTTTCACATAAGGGACAGTATTTCTACACCAGGCCTGCTTAACCATGGAAGAACTACTGGGCCTGCCCTCATCCCTCTAAGGTAAAACAGCATCACAAGATTTTGCTACATTCTCAGACTAAAGCAAGCCCACACTATCCCAGCAAAGCACTCCAAGGAGCGTTACTACATCACGCCTAACATAAAAAGGTGCCACAAGGCACCAGGCAGTTAACAGCAGTACGAACCAGGGCTGCAGGGAACAGGTCTCACCTTCTATTTGCTTGACAAAGCCCACCACAGCCTGAGAGGAGGGTTTTCTGGAAAAGTTCTTAAAGCATCTAGAAAACAGAGAAATATGCTGTGTGGTGAGCTGAGATAAAGTGAGACCATATCTGCCCTCCTCCTGCTCCTCCACCGCAGCCCTGTGGCATCTCCGGTGACAAGTGCAGCAGCCTATCAGCTCCCAAGCTCAGGTGGCACAGCTTAGGGGGATATCTCTGCTTCAGACTTGCACCACAAGTGCCATTGCCGTCAAAAGTTTCTGCATGAAGTTTTCTGCAAAGCCAGAGTTAGGCAGCTATTACACACTAGTGTCTCCTCGCACTGATCCTCTCAGATATTTCTACATGAAATGTTTAGTCAGGCAGGAGGAACACAGCCCCTGCTTCTCAGAGATGAGGCTGTTTGCCATGCTCCCTTGTGTTGTCTAGTGGCAACACGCAAAGGAAGATAACAGATACTGAAAACAGCTTGGAAACAGCCCACAGAAAGCTTACTGTCTCCCCAAAGAGCAATAAAGCTGAGATGGAAGGGTTTAAGAGAGACTTAGAAGCAGATTTTAGTAGAACAAGAAATCCACCAATCCAGACAGTTTTGTATGTTTTAACTAAAAGGTAAATGCAGAAGTTATTTCGGTGGGATCAAAGACAGCAGCAGTACAGGGCAGCAAACAGATGGGGATGGCTGTGGCTTGCCCCTAGCATACAGAGCTGGACAGGAGCAGCAGCTGAGAGGTGACACCCTCGCACTGGCAGCAGGACAAGCAATCCAGGTTTCCAGCCTGAACCACTTCCTTCACCCACTCTGAAGCTTTCACAAAGCCAAATTTTTGTACACAGCTTAGAAGCCTGGAGCAGCCCTGAGCAACAGAGCATCAGTATGCAGGCTCTGTAGAGTACAAAAAACCAAACTAGTCTTTCTGACTCCTCAGCCAGGAAGAAGCATGTTTGCTCCCCCAGCCCACCAAGTGGTACAGCTGGCACTGAAAGCAAGCCTGTGAGCAGTCTCATCACCTTCTCTTACACCACTCTCCCTAGGAACATTCCCAGCAATGCTGGACACGTGACTGCTTCTCCCCACACTGCAGGTGCAACCTTTCCACTGGGAACTATTTCACTATCCCTAATTCATACAGCTGCCTGAGCCAACTGAAAAGATATAATGAGCACAGCTGTTAGTAAAGCTTCTTTTGGACAGACTAAAAGACCTCAGGCCCACCAACTTCCTCTCTGGGGGCAAGATGGCAAGCTGCCACCCAGCCAAGAAGGGTATTCATGCAAAATATACTGCACTCAATGGTTGCCTCTGACAGCTGAGCTCAGAACCACTCTCAGCTCTTGCAGCATGAACAGAGGCCCTTCAGCTCAGCCAGGGGAGAAGATTTAACTTTTGAAACGAGAAGACCCCAGTCCTCCCACCCTGCTCCATCTAAACTTTTACTAGTGCACCAGGAAGCAAAGAGCTCCAGCTGGCACTGGTAATGGCAGAAATAGCAGTTAACACATATTACAGTCAGTCATCTCTCACACAGGCCCTCTGAGGGGGTGAGTAGATCTGTTTCAGCTATTCCAAGTAGCATTCTCAGAAAGCACTGAAATACAGTAAGGGTCTGGCATTTATTTCTGAAGGGTGTGCAAAGCCCAGACTCTGTAAGGGGTCAAAACACTCTATGATGACTAGGGCTTTTCTTGGTAAGTCTTGACTTTGATGCTCTAAAAATCGCCCCTTGCATAACTCTGCTCAAATAGCAGTCAAAACTCAACTAACTGCTGACAGAGGTGTGGAGGAGCTACTCCTACTCTCATTGCAGCTGCTGGATGACACAGTCCACTTGAAACAGCTGCACTGCCAAGAATAGAATGTGGTGAGTGCTACCACATGGTCACTGTATCAGCAGTAAGGCTCTGGAAACCACCCTTGCCTGCTGTCAGGATAATCCTGACAGTCACCCCTTCAGCCTCTCACTGGGTATACCAAGGACTAGACTTTTGAAATACTCCAAACTAAGTTTCTTGACACCCCCTGCTTTTTGCATAGCCTAAATTCTGTATTAGATTTTCACCTTCCCAGTAACCAATGTAGAAACTCTTTACATCAGAGGTCTCCTTCACTCATGATTCAACTCTGCTCCATATCCACAGCTTCCAGTCAGCCCCACCAAAACCCACCACCTTTTTCCTCATCTAAACCCTTTCCCAAACAGCTCTGTATCTGCACAATACTTTTTTCTTTAATGTATTTTAATCTGCACTTCATAGTGTTCACAGACCAAATGATCCCTTTCATGTTCAAACAGTCAGAGAAACAGATCTGCTCCTCCTCTCACTCAAGAACTCATTTGATACCCATCATCTCCATCCACACACTTTTCTTTAAAGAAAAGATCCCAGTATCAGCCAGCTCAAGCTTCCAAATTAGATGATCCTGGACAAGTCCTCTGTTGTCATTTCTGCCCAGCCGTTCCTCTTCAAATCAGTCTTAATAAAACCAAGTCAGGAGACTAACTTATCAATCACACCAGTAGGTCAACTGAATGCCAGTTGCTTCATTAACACAGCATAGGCAACTCATGGTTATTTATATAATTTTACACACAACTTTGATTAGTAGCTTCATGTCTTGTGAATCACTAAAGTCACAAGTGTGGCACCATTCCCTCCCACAGCCCATAGTCCTAGGCTACAAGTCTATCCCTCTTTCTTCTACCCTCCCATGTCAAGTCTTTCCTTGCAGACCTGATGGAGAGTCCAGCAGGTTCTCCAAGGAGCATCACTCCAGCATCCCAATAGATTTGAGTCCTCAGGCTTCACCAACATCCACAGATACCTGCACTCTTGCAGTCTGTTGCTTCTACCTTCATTCTTTCATCTCATTTTATACCTTATTATTTCGTGATCCGCTTGTGCTTCCCTTCCTCCAGTCTCCTCCGAAATAGGCAATCCACCCCTAAGTACTACCTCCCCATTGGTCTCAGTTTTGCTACATCCATAATCAAGTCTGGCATTTGTGATATCGTTACCCAGGCAATCTCAGCCTTACATAGTATAACTGATATGTGCAGATGGCCTTGCAAGGCTCTCCCCTGCAAAAGTTGCCTCAGACATCCCTACAATTATCTGTCTCCTCCTGATTATTTATTATTTACTTTACATACTCCAAAACAAAGCCTTGGTTCATCTGCCTAGTTCCAGTCACCTACAGGCACTTTCTTATTTTGCACACAGCCAGCTTGCATAGCAGAGCAATGCATGTTGCACACTGGTTTTGTGCTTTCATGACATTGCTGTCTTGCAGCTGCTCAATTACAAATCTTAGTCCTTGAAGTGTTCTTGGAAGTGTCTCCTACAAAAGCCTTAGGTAATTGCACAGCCTGTCTCCCCCAGGGGACTTTATGCCCACAGCAGATTTCCTCTTTAGCATTCAATAATTGGAGCAAACTATTTACATTTTAACCACTTGTATTTAAAACACATTTGGATCCTATTCCTGTGCATCCTACATACAGGCTTAGGAGTAAGTAAGGCATAACTTCTTAACGCACTTGCACTAGACCTTTCTACAGGTTAAACACCTCCAGTTGTGGGACAGGGCAAAAAACAGATTATCACTGGCGGCTGTACTACATATCATCCCTTTAGTACACAGAGATGCCTTCTGTTACAGCAGCAACACTTTAGCTTAAGTTCAAACATCTAAGCTAGAATTACCCAAGGGAATTCTGTATCTCCCAGGCAAACAGCTACAATATCTGCTGATCTACAACTCTGCAATACATTTTTTTAAACAACAATCCAGCTACCTTCTGTTCTTTAAACAATAGGGAACTTGCTCACACTGAATTATTTATTTAAAAAAAAAAGGAAACAAAAAGGCAATCTTGTATTTCCAGGAACATAACCACAAAAAAAAAAAAAGACCTTTCATGTATCTCCCCCCTCGTACTACAATGTTTAAAGGCTATCCTTGCACAACAATTACAACTCACATTACTATCTTTCACAAGCAGGAGATGCTAGTGGAGTTACAGCCTAGAGCGCTGGCATGAATCAATACCCTAGAGTTACACTACTGTATGTGAATTTGCATTTACTAGATAAAACAGCAGCTGCACTGCACTGACAAAGGCATCACCTGGAGAAGGATCCAAGCAATCTTGTTTTCAAAAAGCCAAGCAAAGTGCAGAACACCTTAGTTACATGTTACTACTGCAAGCATTTAAGCTAGTACTGTTTTATCAGTTACAATGAGCAGCAAAACAGTGCAACATCGACCAGTCTTAATTATAACTGCAGAAAACAGACAGATATGTTTGGTGTATATATACTCACAGCATGAGACAAAACAGCCAAAATGAAGCCTTTGCTTAGCTGAGGAGCAAGAAACAGTAGGATACACAATTTCATCTTCAGAAGGCAGCTTGCTTTCTGCAATATCTTTTTACTAATATACCTTAATAACACATAGAGGCAAGAGATGCACCAAAATACCACATCACACCTTGCAGAAGATTTCCCATAGTACCCAGGGCTACAATACCTGTCTGAACATGCCCTTACAGCTTAGGAAAGCAACAGGAAACTCATTCCTACAGCAATTATATTACATGCTCAGACAGGGATCCTGAAGCCTAGCCAATAGAAAAGTCTACAAAAGTAAATATAGAACATATCTTACCTAGTGACATAACTTACAAGAAGAAACAAAGACACAACCAACCCCCACACATACGACTTCAATGTCAAAACACAGGCATGGCAAAATTAGAGTTATAGGGGTAAAGGAACAACTAAACTCAGTACATGAAACCAATATAGAAAACCACAAAAGCACTCACCAAAACTTCAGGCTCTTCCCAAAGCAGCAAAACGCTAACGTCAGCACACAAAGAATGGTAAACTTTAAGGCAACAGACTAAACAATGTCAAAGAGAGCCCCACTGAACACTTTAGAAATTAATCTGACTTTACTGTGCCTCACACACTTTTTGCCCGTGCTTAGCTACGACCAACTGAGCTGCTATTTGTACCCACTGCTCATTCAGTGGGTTGTAATTAAGTAAGAAGCCATACAAATGGCTCCCATCAGCACCACCTTATTGTAAGCACCTGCACCACCACAGGCCTTCACAGACAAGAATCTCCACAGGGGTTTAGAAAGGGTGACTCTGTCTGCAAGGTCAGCTCATCACTGCTCAGCACAACTGCTGCAGAGCACGCTCCTAAAAGATGCTTAATGCCTTGCTCTGCGGCAGGTGATCTCAATAGCTGAAGCCAAATATCTACAAATTGCTCCTTAATTACAAAATCTGTTGACTGCAACTCACTGCTTGGCTTCTACAAATTTTTATAAATGACCTGTTTAGGAAGCTGCTGGTAAGGCTAACACACAAAACCGCTGGGAAATAATAGGATGAAACGGTACTTTTCTGAACATAGCAACTGTTCAGCTCAGCTCTCCATGGTGAAAAACTGAAATTAGTTGGATGGGAGCAACTGTTGTGGTGAGAGGTGGAAGCTGATGCGTACACTGAAAACAGGAGCTGCTTTTATGAAAGAAAGCTAAGATCAAAGACCAGTAGGGCACTTGATGGGTTATGGGAAAAACCACCTGCACACTGAGCAGCCACACTCCTTGCTTTATGTTATTTCCATGGTGACAGATCCTACTGAGGCTGGCCTGCTCTGGCTGGAATGGCCCTAGGGAGCCTTCCCTGGTTGCGGTGCCTGTCGCTGGGGGTGAAAGTAAATGAGGCAGAGAACTGAGTGGACAGCTGCAAGAAAGGCATTGCAGTGCTGGAGCGTGTCCAGAGAAGAAATTTCCAGTTTGTGGGGCTGCAAATCCAACCCACAACAGCAACCAAACTGGTCAAGGGTATACTGAACAAGTCTTGCCAAGAGTGGCTGAGGAAACTGGGGTTGTTTAGTCTGGAGGAGGCTGAGGGGAAACCTCACTGCTCTCCACAACTACCTGAAAGGGAGCGTGTGTGGTGGGCAGAGTTGGTCTCCCTGGTATCGGATGATAAAACAAGAGGAAATTGCCTGAATTGTGCCAGTGGAGGTTTACATTGGTTATTAGGAAAATTTTATTTACCAGAAGTGGTCAGGGATTGGAATAGGTTGCCCAGGGAGGTGGTGGAGTCACTGTCCCTGGAGGTGTTCAATAAACATGTGGACATGGCACTTCAGGACATGGTTTAATGGCTATGGTGGTCTTAGGTTGACAGTTGGACTCACTGATCTTAGAGGTCTTTTCCAACCAAAGCAATGCTGTGATTATACGACCAAAACAGCAGTATGCAAGGTGTGGCCTCACTGATGCAAGTACAGGGGTATGATCCCTTCCCTTCTCTTGCTGACTACACTATTATGATACAATGCAGGATGTTGTTTGCCCTTTCGGCCGCAATGCTGTCAGCCAGCTGTCAACCAACACTCCTAAGGTGTTTATCCGCCGGGCACTCAGCCTCTCTGCCCCAAGCCTGAAGCGCTCCATGGGTTTGCTATGACCCAGACGCTTCAGAGCGAAGTGACCGCAAACAAGATGGCGCCCGTGAGCGGGAGGCTTCGCTTGCCAGGAAGCAAGATGGCGTTGAGCCGGTGCCGATCGCGGGGCGGTGGCGGGAGGCCGCCAGGCGCGCATGCGTGGACGTGCGACTCGGCGGTGGAGTGGCGGCGGCAGCGCCGGTAGCGGAGGCAGGTAGGAGGCGCTGAGGGGATGGCTGCGGGGACAGGTGCGGCGTGATGCCTCCTCCACCCCGGTGCCGGCTTGGGTTTATTTCCCCGCGTGTAGCGGGGGCGCTTGGGTGGGTTGAAGGAGGTTCACCTCTATGTAGTGGGGCAGTCCGGGTGGCGACGACCGCATCCCCCTCCACGCACACAGCATAGTAGGGCCATCTGTGCGGCGGCGAGGGGGTTCCATCCCTCCCTGCATCAGTCGAGCCCTGGAGTGTGCCTTCCCCCGTTACTCTGGACGGTCCTCGGCGGGTCCCGGGGACGCCCGCCCTCCATTCCTCCTTGCTGTCGCTGCCCCTGGACAGGACCCTCGGTCCGTCTGTCCTCTGCTCTGGAGGTCGCATCCCAGCTCCCACCCCTTCGCAAGATCCCAGCACTGAGAGGCAGCCTCGCCATTGCCCCATCCTCTGCCGTGAGGAAGGCGGTGGCGGCAGCCCCCTCTACCTAGGTGTAAAGTGGCTATCTGGCTGCCACGTCCCTGCCACACCTTTCATCACCTGACAGCACAGCCCCAAACGGGGCCTCCGCTGCCACCGAGCCCGAGTGGGAGCCCGCCACGAAATGATAGCCATGTCTCAGCCCGGCTACCTCTCCTAACGGGGATGCTAAGTTCTTCCCTTCGGTGTGGAGGAACTGTGGGTGGGGTGCTGAGGGTGGCAGCACTGCTTGGGCTTGGCTTCTCGGTGGCCAAACAAGTACCATCCCCATCTCTGACCTCATCTGGCTAGCATTACCTGCCTCTCTCTCTTCCTTTCCTCCCTGTGAGACATTGGCTGCATTAGTTGGTGGCCTAGTGCTGTGTTTCTCAGGCCTAAATTATGCAGACTTTTCTGGTGGCCTTGGCAGCTGGGCTTCCTTCAGTTAGTGGAGTATGGCTGGGTGTTAGAGAGGTGACTGTATCTTTGAAAGGCTGTGCGGATGAAGTCTCCCTGGTGAGACAATTGAGGTAACATAGCAGAAACTCCTGGTTGCTGCTTCTTGGGCAGAGCAGTAATAAAGTTTTCTCACCTGGTGATTCCTGTTAAGTATTAACAAGGACAGGTTCTATCTGTGTAGTCATCCCTTCTGTGAATTCCACTCTTGGGAGCTGTTTTCAGTAAAGGTTTCATATTTACTTCTAGATCTGTAATTTGAGGCCAGAGTTACCTGGTGATGGTCCCCATATCGGTGCTGTTACAGTCTGCTATGGAATTTGCATTTATGCTCATGGTAACATCATGGGGAATGAGTTCTTTTTGTAATATGTTTTCCTTATGCTATAAACCAATGAATTGTTTACAAGGGGATGCAGGGTGCCGTTAAGTTAAATATCTTACCAGACTCCAAGACTATGAGATCTACCCAGTTAACTTCTATTAACGAACCTTGTAATCTCATTAGGCTTAATCTTATTAGGGAATGAGATCTGGTGTAATGAGATTGCTTTACTGGAGCACAGCCCCACAGAAACTACCAGCTGGTTCAAGGCGTTAATTGTCATCTGTGCTGTAATTCTGTTCCTGTGTATGAACCCTGCAGAAGTGACGGAAGCACCTGATGGAGGCATGTGATTGCCTGTAATAAGGAAGGTGTTCAAAACCTCTCAAGATGTGGAGGCATCTCTGATGACTGGTAAATAGTACTGGAAAATGCCCTTATGACCTCTTCAGAGTGCCACATTTCTTTGCCTGACTCAGGTGGTATCAGGTTTTCAAAGGCTTCATTGCTTCAGTGCTCAGATACCAGGCTGATGTGAGTCTGCTGTTGGGGACTTAGTTAATGTTTCACGTGGGACCGTGTTTGGTATTCCCTTGAGAGACTCTGTTAGCAAGCGGATTATGTGAGGAAATGTGGCATTAGGATTCCAGAAGTAGTATAGCGGAAAAAAAATGAGAGTCTTGGAGATATATTCACCACTAACAGGGTGTACAAAATCAGAGTTTGGTCAAAGAAGCCTGAATTTTGTGGAGTGTGTGCCTAGGTAGAAATTTTCCTGCAGGGGCTTTCATTCAGTGAAATAGTTCCATGGAGGAATTTCCCTCCTTAGTGAGCAGGGTCCTGCCAGAATTTAAGCAGCTCCATGGGGTGAGTACTCTCTGGGGTGTCTGTGCTTTGGAGGCCTCTTGGGCTACCATGCACAGGATGGGGTGTGTAGAACCTGGTTTGTGCTCACAAAACAGAATTGTCCCTGATAGGGAATAGGATCAGGTTAAGTCTGACCAGGTGAAGGTATTCATGACTCTTTCTGCTGGTTGAGAATGTAATTTAGAGGATCTGGAAGAAATTGATGTGCCCAGCACCAGGCATGATGCTGCGATGAGTCACAAGGCAGCAGCTCTTTCACAGGTGCAGCTCCAGCCCGCCTTCCCTGTGAATGGATCTGGACTTGGAGCAGCCCAGATCTGTGACAAATGGCTAGAAATATGGTGCCTTTTTGAATGGCTTATCCATCTGGTGGATTTATTGTGTTGCAGATGCAGAGACACTGAGCTAGCATATTTGTCTGGCCTTCTGGTTTAGCTAGTAAGCCACTCAAAATCTAGAATATGCAGCAGAGGCAGTGTAGTGACAGCTGGAGCAAGCACAGACATAGCCCAGAGTTGTATTTGGGGTATTCCAGCCTGCATTACCCACAAAGTGGAGAATGAAGGGAAGGATAATCAGGTTACTGTGGTCAGATTTGCAGATGACTATTTCAGGTTCTTGAATGACAGCTTCAGCACACAGGAATCGTCTGGCCCTGCTTAAAAGACTTGCTCGGGCCAAGATTCATGTATGTGGCTCTGCTGCCAACTCTGTTATGTTACAAGCAGCTTCAGCTGTGGAAGGCTAGTTGTAAGGCCAAAGGGTTGCCGAAGTGCCATGGGACACAATGACTCACCAATCCAGCTGTGAGCTGGCAAGGAAGCTGGAGCAGATGCGCGAGCTCCAAACTGCCGTGTATTTCCAGCTGCTCAGTGCCAGCACTCCCGAACAAAAGCAGTGCTTTCCTGGTAACCAGCATTCAAACATCCTTCTCAAAGAGATAAGATCTGCAAATGTCACTGGCAAGAGCAACGCCAGATGTCAGATGCGTGGGTGGAAGTTTCTCAAATGAAGGCTAGTTGCTTTCTAATTTACGAGCTTAGTGCTTTATGAGTGTGCCTTAGAAGTTCAGCGTGAAGGAATGATAGCTCTTCCCTCCCGCAGCTCCTTTTCCCTTTACTACTTGAAGCTTAATGTTGCAAAGTTCTGACATACTCTGTGAGTAATTCGCCGTACCAAGGGAAAGGTTACGAAAATACCAGAGTGGCAAGCTTAAATAACACAGTGCTTTGGATGTAGAAGCAAACCCATACTTTTTATGGACAGCTATGATTTGTTTCTTTTAATCGGCGTGTTTGCAGATTAGGAGGGGGGAAAGGAAAAACCCATGTATAACATGGCCTGACAACTGTCCCACCAAAGTGAAATCACTTACAAATGTCAGCTATCTGGAGGGGTTGCACATCTGTGAGGGAGTTACAAAGGAGGAGAGGAAGTGGAATGTCACCTTCTTTAAATAGTGTCATAGCATCTAAATTACAAAATGAGGTCTCTCTGGAAACTTCAGCAGCTGTGGTTTGTGCAACATGTGCTTAGTGAAGCATCATTTGGATGGGTACCGTGTTAAGTGCAACACTAAAGACCAAGCCTTAAGTGGGCTTTGCCAGGCGAGGTTGTAGAACAGGTCATCTTGAGTGCCATCACAAAGCANATTTAACAAGGCTAAGTACAGGGTCTACACTCTGGCCATAACAACCCCAAGCAGTGCTACAGGCTGGGAACAGAGTGGTTGGAGAGCAGCCAGGCAGAAACAGACCTAGGGGTACTGATTGATAGTAGGCTGAACGTGAGCCAGCAGTATGCCCAGGAGAGCCAATGGTATTCTGGCCTGGATCAGGAACAGTGTGGCCAGCAGGACAAGGGAGGTTATTCTTCCTTGTCACTCAGCACTGGTCAGGCCACAGTTTGAGTACTATGTCCAGTTCTGGGCCCCTCAATTCAAGAGAGATGTTGAGATACTGGAATGTGTCCAGAGAAGGGTGACGAAGCTGGTGAGGGGCCTGGAGCACAGCCCTGTGAGGAGAGGCTGAGGGAGCTGGGGTTGTTTAGCCTGGAGAAGAGGAGGCTCAGGGGTGACCTCATTGCTGTCTACAACTACCTGTAAGGAGGTTGTAGCCAGGTGGGGGTTGGTCTCTTCTCCCAGGTGACCAGCCACAGAACAAGGGGACACAGTCTCAAGTTGTGCCAGGGGAGGTCTAAGGCTGGATATTAGGAGGAAGTTCTTGACAGAGAGAGTGATTGGCATTGGAATGGGCTGCCCAGGGAGGTGGTGGAGTCACCATCCTTGAAGGTGTTCAAGAAAAGACTGGATGAGGCACTTAGTGCCATGGTCTAGTTGATTGGATAGGGCTGGGCCATAGGTTGGACTGGATGATCTTGGAGGTCTCTTCCAACCTGGTTGATTCTATGATTCTATTCTATGAAGTCAGTACAGATTAAGAATTGCTTTAGTGGGTCAGACCAGTGCTCTGTCTCACTCTACATACTGTCCCACAGCAACAGCAGGAGATGCTACTTAGGGGGTGAACATGTGCCTGACCACTCTCTGTGGCCTTTCTACTTGTCTACCATGAGCTTGCACAGCTCTTGGATTAGGGATGCTAGAGGGAATTTCCCTTCCTGTTCCCTGTAGTACCTATTTGTGTAAAGCTGTTTTCCACAAATTGTCTAATCCTTCGAATGTGTCAGATGTTCGCTACCTGCTAGGTAAAGAAGTGATTTCATGTGCTGTAAACTGTTTTCCTGCTAGTTACAATGAGTTCTCCCAGTTCATGTGTCCTGGCATGCAACAGTTACACCTTCAGCTTACTCACTGCACAAGGGACTATGCAGACCTTGATTGTATCTGCCTTCAGCCTTTCCTCTCTGCCTGGAATCCCAGGTGTTTAGTCTTGATGCCTCAGTCCCTTCCTTGATTACTTTAGTTGCATTTCTTTGATCTCCTTCACCTCTGTGTCTTACAAAGTTTGTAGTGAAGTTAGATGTGCATGCAGGGGTCACAATCTGAAAACACTGAGGTTTCTCAGAGTGCAAAACAGTGCTATCCCCTTGCTCTCCATCCCATTCATGAGGGTGCCCAGCACACTTGTGCTTTCATCTGCTCTTAAACCAGTCCTCCAGAGAAATATCTTGGTGAGAGACAGAGGACTTGTCAGCAGGTCAGTCAGCTTAGTTATCCTTTCTCCTTAACCTTTGTCTTTACACATCATAAATTCTTTATTCCTTTTGAATTCATGACCATACAAAATGCAGCTTCCCCTTGAGGCTTGTCTGTCTTTAATTACACCTATAAAAGTTCATTGTCTGGCTGAATTCTCCAAGCAGTGTCTTCTTTTTATCTGGCTGTGGGTTTTGGCATGATGAGGATGCAGAACGGTGGTTCAGCTCCACAAGGGCTCTGCAGTTGGATCCAGCTGAGGTCTAGCACTGTGGCTTGAAGTGGAGCTGATGTGCAGTTTCAATCTAGTGATGTAATTGATTGGAACAAATGCTCTTCCTGCTCATTCTGAGGAATTCTTTGGGTGAGGCGAGGCAAAGCGGACAGTTATTTTTGCTTTTCTGATCTTGCCTAGAAGTGGTCAGACTCATGGCTTCTGGGAAATGCTGAATGGGTCTGGTGTTTCATCAGATTTCATACTCAGCCATTTATTCTTCTCTTTGATCTTCTGCTTGGACTTGCTCCAGCTGATGTTGCAAGCCTGAAGGCTGACGTGGTGTGTAGTTTCCTGTTTCTGATGTGCTCGTTCTTTTCTTGCTTTTTTAAGTCCTCACGGCACGTGATTGCAGGACCCTGGAGGGCAGAAACAGGAGTGACTTCCAGCCCTTTATCCTGCTTTTGACAGTGTTAGGGTAGTGACCTTGTTGTCACCCATCATGCATATGTTGTGAACAGGGCTTGTTATGATGGCACAGGCTGAAAAAGCTGACTTACACTGATTTAAGAACCCTTAACATCTCACCAGATACACAAGTGCCTCTGAAGTGGTGTTTTGTATTTTGCCTTTGGTAGTGACTTGAGTGTGAGATGAGGGCTCTGAAAAATCAATCTGAAAATCCCAAGAGTACATCATGAGAGGATGATGATCCACCTCCTGGCTGTGAATCAGTGTCAGTGTGAGGAGTCCACCTCTTACACTTCATCTCCTTGTGAACATGCAGTGACCTGTTGTAATGCTGCAGTTTCCACTTCTTTTATTTCCCTGTATGTTGCTGTTCAGCCAAAGCATCGTTATTTCAGGCACCCTAAAATTCAGGCCACTCCAAGATGACCTGCACAGCTGATAAGTGACTTCTGGTTGCTTTTATTGCATGATGGCAGCATGTGTGCTGCATGTGCTGCATGCCCTCATGTTCTTGTCCTGTCTCTTCATGCTACAAGGCTGAAACGCTGCCTGCTATAAATAACTCCTGTCTGAGCCAGCCCAGGTGCAGTCAGCTGCGACTGCCTGGGGAAAGCAGCATACACGTGTGAGATGACATCATGATTTTGGTCATTTTTACTTGGCTAAAACTTTACACATGTACCTAAAAATGTCAGTGCCTAGGTGTGTTTTCTGCAAGCTGCTTTGTTTACAGCTGTCTAGCTTGATACCTCCTGTGACCTTGCCTTTAAAGAGGTGGAAAGGGCTAATCAGCTACTTGCTGGATAACAAAGAACATTACAAGGTAAAGGACAGGGCAGCCTGCTCAGGAGGAGACAGTTGTCCCCTGGAGAGCCCACAGCCTGACCTTAGCTTAGTGAAACAGCTTTAGTGCAGCAGACAGCTTTTAGTCTCTCAAATCCCCTCCAATCCACTTTTGAGCAGCTCCTCAAAGCAAAATGGATTCTGATTTCTGCAGACGAAGATTAATTTAACTCAACTTTCATTTAAGAATCCGAGCCTGGTTTAATTTGCTTTATGGTTTTGTTATTTTTTCCTTTTTTTCTCTCCTGTAGGAGCAACAATGGATTGGCTCCAACAAAGATGTAGCGGGTGTTGGGAAAAGACATCCCATGTGAAATGGAGGTGATAGAGGGAGCTGAACGCTAACTGCACCAACATGGGGCTACGACTCTTGGCTTGTCTTTTTAATTTGCACACTGCAGTGATCTACGGGTCCCTGTCTCTGTTTGTTTCCATTTTGCACAACGTATTCCTCCTGTACTACGTGGACACCTTTGTCTCTGTTTACAAGATTGATAAACTATCCTTTTGGACAGGAGAGGTTAGTCTTTTCCAAAGGCTTCTGCCTGTTTAAGTAAAATATTCTGAACCCAAAACTTGGCTAGAAGTGTGAAGTGTCTTAGTTGTAATAGCAGTGTTCCTCTTGGGGAAGGGAGCAAGGGGTTTGCCTGCTAACTTGGCCTTCCCGGTTTTCCCAATTACATAGAGGACAAGCTGGGACAGAAAACCCAGAGACTTTGTTCACAAGACTGCCTTTCCTCTGAGGACATCAAAGTGTTTCACAACAGGGAAAACCACTGGCCTTGCTGTGTTGATCAGGCAGTTGCTTCAGATAAGGCAACTGCACAGCAGTGATGGGGCAGGGAGGGTGCACTGCTGGTTGTTCCAAGTGCCTTTTCATCACTGTTTGCTTCAGTTAGAGAACCCAGATTTTGCAGGGCCTGTCCTGTGGTTTGTTTCATTGTCTTGTTTTTCTTTCCTAGACAGTGTTTCTGATCTGGAACAGCCTCAATGACCCTCTGTTTGGCTGGCTGAGTGACCGGGTGTTCCTTAGCACACAGCAGTAAGTTAAGTTCCACATCCAGCAAAGGCTGGCAACTTGTTTAGTCTCTGAGGAAGGAGGAAGATGATGTGAAATTGGCACCTTTAAGATGATGACATGGGAATGGTTACTGGGTCATGGAACTCTTAAATGGCTTTTCCTCATTTCTTAGAAATTCATTGCTCTTTGCCTGTCAATTCAGTGCCCAGCTGTATAGAGGAAGTAATGTATCTGCTGACTAGGTGTGACTTAACAATGATGAGTCGTGCAAAACCTAAAATATGGGCACCTAAATGCTCAGTCCTCTTAGTGTTGGGGAGTGCCTGCATGTGGTTTGGGAAACATGAGGTGGGGAAAGGGCCATTATTTCCACCTGGAATGCCTCAGACTAGTTGTTCCTGAACAAGTTGGATCATGGGTCACCGTTGGCTGTTAGTATTTCTCATCTATTTACATCAAGCTTTTAATGATGATGTGGCTTCTTCCAGTGAAAACTTTTTAATTGCTCATTAAAATNCACACTTCTCTTGATGCAGCCCAGGACTCGGTTGCTGTCTGGGCTGCATGCATACACTGCAGGCTCCTGTTGAGCTTTTCATCAACCCAGAGCTTTTCATCAATCCAATTCACGTTGTGCAGAGCAGACAATGCAGCACTAGCAGGAGACTTGCTTCAGAGAAAAATAAATTCCTTCATGCTTTTTTGCCTTCTTAAACTCATATTTTCAGTGGAGGCATCTATGTGGATGCTCGTTATGTGAACAAAAACTGTATTTGTATCTATGCCACTTATATAGCTTCCTTGGAGAGGGAGAATGCATGGTCACACAGGTGGTTTCTCCAGGCATCTAAAAGTTTTTCTTGTCTTGCAGGCCAGGAGCAGAAATTTCTTCCCCAGAAGTAGTTCTGAAGAGACTCAAAGCACTAAGCCACAATGGCCCACTTTTTGCCATCTCTTTCCTGGCTTTCTGGGTTGCCTGGGCTCATCCTGGTTTGCAGTTTCTTCTTTGCCTCTGCATGTACGACAGCTTTCTCACCATGGTTGACCTCCATCACAACGCCTTGCTTGCAGACCTGGCTGTTTCAGCAAAAGACAGGACTAGCCTCAACTTCTACTGCTCCCTTTTCAGTGCCATAGGCTCCCTTTCTGTCTTCATGTCCTATGCAGTGTGGAACAAAGAGGACTTCTTTTCCTTTCGCATATTTTGCATCGTGCTGGCCCTCTGCTCCATTGTTGGGTTTACCCTGTCCACACAGCTGCTTCGCCAGCGTTTTGAGACTGATGGGAAAACTAAATGGGACCAAGAATCAACCCTAAAAGAGTAAGTGTCACCAATTTTGTGATGGGCCAAAGGCCCAGCATAGATCTGAGGAGTCATTTTATGCACTGCAGCAATCTGCATGTGTGGGGAGGTCCAGAACGAGGCAAATTTTTGTTAATTATCTGGTTCTTGTTTGTTGATGCAGTTTTCAGAACCACCTTTGTCATACCGGCTCCTAATGCCCTCTGAAAATAGGACAGAACTATCTCATGACACCCCTGGCCCAAACTGGAGGCAAAGCCTTGACCTGCTGTATGGCCATCCAGTGTTTGAACGTGAAATGAGTTAATATATAGAGCACCCAGTGAGGCCTGTGAGTGCCAAAATTTTAGAAGCAGTTTATCATGAAAGCATTCTTGCTTGAGCATGAGACCACCTTGGTGCCCATTTCCTGTTGGACAAATTAATGTCTTACACTGCTCACTTTTGTGTTAGCGATAGTGGCTGTGCTCTTGGTAGGCCATGATGCAGCTGGTTTTCCCCATTCAGCTCCCTTGCTTTTCCTTGTGCTGCCTCTCCTTTTGTCTCTTGTTATGAGCTGCCAGCACTATCCTGTACTAACACAACAGACCCTGACAAGATCTGCCAGGTGAGCTAACCCCAGGCATTTGGAAGACAAGCATATGAGTAGTGGAATTGCTCTTAGGAGAATGCTTTTATGGGCAGAAATAGGAATTTTAGATTTGGAAAACAGGTATTTTTTGGGATACCTGTGGCTCTTGCTAACAACAAGCAAACATTGTAGACTCTGCTGTTTTCATTTGGTCCAGGGAAAGCTGGAGTGGGAGCTGAGAAGAGGCATCTCTGCATCTATGCAGAGGAAGCTGGTGTGATTTATAGTTGCATTCTTTTTTTCTCTTCTCCCCTTAGGCTGTACATTGAGAAACCGTCTGTCCCCCAGGAGAAGAGGATCACCCTGGCAGAGTATCTCCAGCAGCTCTCCCGGCATCGCAACTTCCTCTGGTTTGTCTGCATGAACCTCATCCAGGTAGGCACAGCAGCAGCACATTTGTGATTGAGAGGACGAGCATTGGCTCTGGCTCTTCAAGATGGTGATTCAGCAGTATAAGAGTTCCCCGGGAAGGGCAGAGGTGCTTTCTGCACCCACTTGTTCTTGGAGCCTCCTGCACATGCTGGCTGATTGAGCAGCTCTCCTTGTGACCTGAGGATACTTCCTGAGCAAGCTGTGGGATGCACCTCCCTCCCTCTGCAGCATAGGCTGGATTACAGGGGCTGGCTGAGCTCTGTGCAGCCCATCTGCAGTACAGAAGCACGAGGTCTGGCTCATGGTAGGGCCAAGTTCAGGAGTGCTGTTTGTGGCCTTGGTTGTCAGAACTGTCTCCTTCATTCTGCTCTCCTGAGGCTCACATCACTGTTCTTGCTGTCCAGATGGATCCACCTCCCAGCTGGCTTCTGCCATTTCTGTTCATCCTCTTCAGTAATTTCATCCAAATGCTGGCAGCCTGACCAGCTTGGCGTTCTGCAGTAACCATTCCTGTCTGCCTGGGGACCCCTCTGTTCCCCTCAGGCAGGCTCTTGACTCTGCTCTGTGTCTTTGTGTTCAAGCCTCGCTGCTGCCTCAGCCTTGTCCTCCTGACAGCTACTACCTCTCTCTGCCGTGCCAGTCTCCCTCAAATCCTTGTGGTCACTGCTGTCACCTCCTCGCCCTGCCTGCCCCAGTAGCACTGTGCACTGAGCAGGTGCCCTGCCAACAATGCCTTGGCAACCAGAAAGCAGTGTTGACTCCAGCATGGCCTATAGCCTTGTAGCTTTGTAGTCTCAAAGCCTTACAGGGTCCTAAACTCCATAGCCAAGCTCTACTGAAGCACTCCAGGACCCTCCTGCATGGTCATTGGCACAGGCTTTCTAGGATACCAGAGCCCAGAGGGCTGTTAGCTTTTTTCTGTTCTCTTTTACCGCTGTTCCTCCTGACCAGCTTGTATGCATGCTGCCTTCACAGGTTTTTCACTGCCACTTTAACAGCAACTTCTTCCCTCTGTTCCTGGAACATCTGCTGTCAGACCAGATCTCTGTCTCTACTGGATCCTTCCTACTTGGTGAGTGTCTGGTGGGATTGGAGGGAGCAGCCAGATTAGGATCTGGTCTGAGTCTAGATTTGCTCTTCCACTTCATATGGTGAGATGTGTGCTCACACTGTGGTCTCTGGGCTCTGTGATTGACCCATGCACACATCCCATGTGCTTCCCTGGGACCTCTGCAATCTTCTTTCCTGAGCACGGAAATAACTTAGAGCCTTTTCTAATGGTGATGAGCCCAATGTGCTGGACTCTGCCCTCAGCTCCTTGGAGGTATTGCTCTGAGGATTAGTGGCTGCACCCTGAAATTAATCCTTTTCTCTCAGTGGCATGTGAACTGTTTCCAGGCTGCCACAGATACGTGGGCACTGGTTCTAGAGTTACCCTGGGACAGTTCTCTCTGGACCAGGTCTGGTCTTGCTGTACTGTCCATCTCATTTCTGCTCTGGGCTGGGACTCAGCCTCTGTTTGGCACTGCCTAAGTCTTTGTGGTGGGTTAGACTGAACCCCAACAAATTGGAATTTACCCCTGAGTAAATTACCAAGCTAACTGAGAACTTGGAAACAAAATGAAAGTTGTATTTACAAAAGTAAGCTAAAATCTAGAAGTATAAAATGAAATGAATATGTACAAAATATATTTACATACATTTACAATTCAAAAACAATGCAAGGATTCCCCTGTACTGATTCACCCCATCCTGGACAAGGGAAAAGTGAATAGCTCTCTCCTCTTACCATTATACAAGGGAGAAAGAGAAAACAGAGAAAGCCCTGCTGCTACTTAGCCATATCAAGAATTTCACCCAAGGTCAGCAAAGCCATGCAAAAACACCAGCCAGCAGCAGCCAGAGTGAAGAAGAGAAAAAGAGAAAGAATGGTTTGTGCTAAGAAATAGATCCTAATCAACAATACAATGGCATGATATAGACATACCTGTTGTTGTTTTTCTGTATCAAATCCCTTACTTTATTTACCTTTTAATCAAAGATCTCCAGAAAGTTCCTATTTTCCTATTCTTGTTTATAATTAAGAACTAGGCTAGAGTACCAGTCTACTGTACTCCATGACAGTCTTCTTCCTTCCTGCCTGTGAGGTTGATGGAAGGAAGTCTCTCTCGGTAGGAAGAATGTGTGCTGGGCTGCAAAGCCACTAAACAAATCTGCCACAATAAATCCGAATGGACGTGGGGGCTATTCTGACCCACAGCCCTGCTAGTGATAACCAGCCTTGTTCTCTATCTCTCTCTCAGTATCAGTCTTAAGGACATGGTGGATACTGAAAAGTGTCTCAAGTTATTTGTGCCTCTCTCTGCTCAGGTGTTTCCTACATTGCCCCCCATCTCAACAACCTCTACTTCCTGTCCCTCTGCCGCCGCTGTGGGGTTTATGCCGTGGTGCGAGGACTCTTCTTCCTGAAGCTGGCTCTCAGTGTTGTCATGCTCCTGGCAGGACCTGATCAGGTGTATCTGCTCTGCATCTTCATTGCCAGGTAGGCAGGCAGCACTTGCCTCCCCTGCCTTCTGTCTCCTGGGAAGGGAAATGACTTGTCTGTTTAACAGAGAGGAGTGGGAGGCAGAAAACAGTAACCAGGGTCACACAGAAGCCACGCGGCTCCCAGCTCTGACAGCACCTGACCATGAGATGAGTCACTGCAGAATCCACAGTCTGTGCCTGCAGCAGAGTGAGGGAGCAGTGATATTCAGGAGAACAGAGACCCAGCAGTACTGGTGGCAGCCTGCAGCAGCCTCTCCCAACTGCTGTGCTGAGCCGCTCCCCATCTCTATAGCCTACCTGAGGTGACAGGCCTCAGGGTGTGTTTCAGCTGCTTGTTAGCCACTGAGCTGGCACATGCTGACTCCAGGCCTGCCTGTGTGACAGGTCAGGACTGATCCAAGGCATGACTGCAGGGTACACAAGGCTTATTGCTGGTATCATTCCCTTCCTGTAACCAGGGCTTGTGAGATTATTTTAAGGGGAGGGGAACCTTTTTCACCCTCTCTCCATTTTCTCTGATGTGTCACCATCTTTCTTGATGCCTCTATTTGGTTCTTTGCCTGTTGTTCTGCAGCAACCGGGTGTTCACAGAAGGAACTTGTAAGTTGCTCAACCTGGTGGTGACTGACTTGGTGGATGAGGATCTAGTCCTGAACCATAGGAAGCAGGCAGCCTCAGCACTGCTGTTTGGGATGGTGGCTCTGGTCACCAAACCAGGACAGACCTTCGCCCCTCTGATTGGCACCTGGCTGCTGTGCGCATACACAGGTAAGGATGCTCCTGGGGAAAGCAGCTAGGCAGAGAGGGCAGACCTGTGAATTCAGTGTCCTCCAGTTGCATTTCCAAGGCCAGTCACTTGGAGAGAATGGACAAGGGTCTACCCTCACTGTTCCTAGTCTCACAAACTCTTCTTTGACACCAGGCTATGACATCTTCCAGCGCAACCCCTTGAGCAATGTGGTGAGTGCTCAGCCAAAGCTGGAGTCTGATGCAGCCTTGGAGCCAACTCTTCGCCAGGGCTGCTTTTACCTCCTTGTTTTCGTACCCATCACATGTGCACTGCTGCAGCTCCTCAGCTGGTCTCAGTTCAGCTTGCATGGGAAGCGTCTGCAGATGGTGAAGGCTCAGCGCCAAAGCCTGACACAGGGCCGAGCATCAGAGGTCAAAACGATCTAGGGATGCCTGAGCCCCCAGGGTGTTGCTGGTTCCAGGCTGGTGCAGGACAGCAGGCTAAGTGCAGGGATGGTGGGCTGAGAAACCCTGATGTTTGTGGTTCAACTGAAACGCTGTAATGCCAATGCTTACTCGTTCCAAGAGGTGGTTGCAGGGGAAGGCACAGAAGCTCAGTGTGTGAGGGGCCTTGGATAGATTGCTTGGCCACAGGAGGAAGAACACTTTACCTCCTGCTTATCCCAGGAAAAAGGTGCTACTTTGCAGTGTGTGCTGGGGAGAGCCTCTGCCCTGGGCATGGCTTTGGGGAACCGCAGATTCTGTAGCTGAGCAGGAGGGGGCAGCACAGGGAGTCCTTCCCTGCTAGAGCCCCGTAGCTTTCGGTAGTGGAGTGGGAAGGTTCCCAAGGGACAACGTGACAGACGGGTTGCGTGCAGGACTATAGGAATTAGGAGTAAGAGGAGCTTGAAGACCTCTCTCAGTAGCTGGTACAAACATTCCCACATACAGTGCTGTGGTTTTTGGACCAAATCTACTCTTAGGCATTTCTTGTTCCCAGGACAATATTCTGCACAGCCAGAATATGCTGGCTGTGCTTGTTCAGTGCTGAGGCTTCCTTCTTTGTGGCCTTGCAGAGGGAGTTGTTGCTGGGCTGGAGCCTCAGCTGGGCTCAAAGCCTTGAGCTGGAACATTTCACCTGGCATCCTGCTGCCCGTCTTCACTCCTCCTCTCACCTCCACAGCCCCACTCAGCCAGCACTGTCACACAGCTGTGCAGTGAGCCCCCTCCCTTGCTGTCTGGGGCTGCATGCAGGTCAAGGAACCAGCCCCAAATCACTCCAGTGGAAGTGCCTCCCTGCCCAGGGCTGTCCTGTTTGACCTAATGAGAGTCTGGTGCCATCCCCTCTTGCAAGGGGTGAGCACAGCCTGGGGGAGATGCCAGCTCTTGCTTTTGTGCCTTTGATTCGTCTTCAGAGCCTGTCTTGACAGTGCTGGGCAGTCAAAGGGTTGAGATTTTACCTATGTGGGTGAGGCAGACACCTCAGCTCCTGTGTACTTGAAATGGTGCCCCAGGGTTTGATCATTTCCTCTGGCTGCTGAGACATGGACTTGTGGAGAGCAGGTGGTTTGTTTTCCCTCATTCTGGCTGTGGGCAGTTGTAGGTAGTCACCAAGGGGAGCTGAGCTGGGGAAATGTCTCCTCGATCCCTGCAATGTGATTGGGTGCAGGCAGAAGAGATGTGCCAAAGCAGAGCTCCACCCTGCCTATGCCTGCAGGAGTGGAGGTGCAGGCAGCGTTTGGAGGGTGCTGCATGCTAAGGGGTGTGGTTTGTTCAGTGTCAGGTTCCATCCGCGGTCTCAGCCCGCCAGCCTGCCACCTTGCCTCAGGACACTGTTGCCTTCTGTCTTGGACCAAGACGTTCCTGCCGCGAAGCTTCTGTAGCGGTTCGATAAATTATTCTAACACTATTTGAGAATGATTCTTCATTTCATAAATTAAAGATGATCTTTTCTGTATTGCTGAGTGGTTTGGGTTTTGGTTTGTTTGGGGTGGTTTTTTTTTTTTTTTCCCCCCTTTCCTTGCAGGTGGGTTGATAGGGTGCTGTCATTTGATGGGAGAAAAGGGGACTGCTCCTCTCCAGCAAAACTGGGTGGTGGGGCTGGGACAGTTTCTGCAGGGAAGAGAGAGGATCAATGGGCTGGTGCATCACCTGCCTTTTGCAGGGATAAAAGTCACTTATCACTCTTACCTGCTTTTCTCACAAAGACAGGGGCATCATTCCCATCACCCTCACTCAACCAGGGCTGCCCTTGCTCACAACTTCTTTATGCCTCAGCTGCCTGACCTATCTCCATTGAGAAACACAACCTACAATGGTTGCTGAGAAGAGCAGCTTTGGACACCATCAATGCAGGCCACCGCTCAGCTTAGGAATCTTTTCCCTCAGCTCAAAAGCCAGGCCAGAAATGCATTCCTGGGCCAGAGATAGTGTCTCCTTGCAGACTGGTCAGCAACAATACTGCACAGGCAGCAGAACACAAGGTACCTCCTTTAAAAATTCAAATGTGGGAAGATGAGCGCAGGAGGCTGGAGGGTTGTATATGAATGACTTTATTTAAGTATGCTGGGCACCACCAGGCAACATGGTTTGGACAGTGTGCAAGGGAACAGTCAAGCAGATAGAACAAATGCTAGATCAGAGACAGCACCTTTCTGTCTTGTCTGTAGCACTTGCTGCTTCTGTGAAGGCAGCAGAGAGGCTGCCGGGAGAGGGGGAAGAGAGTGTGTTGGAAGAGATTACTGGCACTGCTCGGGGCACGAGTGGGGTTTGCTGCTTCCCCTCTGCATGCTGCAAACTAGCAACACAACTGATTTTCCAGCAGAAGGCAGCCAAGTATTGACAGCTCTTTCCTACCTGACAGGTTCTTACTTAAAAAGCACAGCCTGCTCTGATGGGAGTAGGTGAAGGGGCAGCCTGGCCTCGACAGGGAACTGACCACCACACCTGCTTGCCTACAGCCTCTTGTATGCTATGAGCCCTCAGAATGTGGCTCTCCCACAGGGGCAGCACACTGCTGTGGCCACCCATCTCAGCTGGAGCAACACACCAGCTTTGCCGTGCCTCTGCCACAGCCCTCCATCTCTTACCCTATCTCTGCACTTGAAAGACCCCGAGGGGGGTGTGCGGCAATGAACAGAATGGAGGGGAACAGGGAGGAACTGCCACTGAGCCACTCCAGCTCTGCTAATACTGCCAGTTACTGCAGAAGATTAATAGGAGGGGAAAAAAAAAAAAGGCAAGCACCAAATAATGCATAAGAAAAACCTAAAGGGGAACCAGTGGCACACCCCCACACAAGGGGGACTCTAGGCCCACCTGTGGCTGTTAACGTGGAAGAAGCAGAGCAGCCAGCAGGCAAGCAGAAGCATACGCAGTACAGCAGAACACATCCATGGCAACAGCTTCCTGCTCACACCAATGGCCTGGTACAGTTTATTGTCCTCTCCTTCAGTGCGTTCATAGAGAACCACCACACTCCCTAAAGAGCAGCAGCTGCGGGGTGGTGTAGCAGGGCTGGCAGGCTGTCCTGCTAAGCATGTGTGCTGTACATAGTGTTAGCATCCAACGAAGGACATCTGGGTAACAGGTGTTCAAAGAAGACCCAAAGCAGAATTCCCAGGTGCTGTGGTCAGTATTTGAGATAGCCTCAGACATTTCAATAAATAAAACAATTCTTACATTACAATGCACCTTTCCAATTATTGTTTTGACCCCGAATAAAGTACACAGGAGTTATGCCTGGCTGCAGATACATGCTCCCTTTTGCCTTGACATGGCAGGAAGGAGGGAAACAGCCTTGACTCTTACAGAGAAAGAACATGAGAACTCAGCACTGTAAATCTTGGCAGGTTGAGGGGGAACACACAAGTGCCTTCACCCCCATTCTGGGGCACTTGCTTCCAGAGGAGAAAAGGTATTTAAAACAAGGTACGAGAGAATAACCGTCTAGTACAATGATAGCTGATTAGATTGGCTTTGTTCTATTCCATGCAATACAAACTAAGTCCTATCACCAACTTCTCCAGCTGTGGTGCAGACTCGCACATCAGGTTAAGAAGTTACACACACACACGCACACACACTCTCACACACCAAAAACAGTGGGGGAGAATGGGCTTAACTGTTGAGAATGTGCTTCCTCTTAATAAAAAAATATAAACAACTCAAAAACCTACTGATGGTGAAGACTGAAGTAGCTATGGGGCCTCAGCTACGTGTTTCTGGACAATCCGGGCATTGCAGTCGGGCTGACTAAAGCCTGTGTGAGCAGTCTGCAGTGGTTGGCTCCCTTCTGGCTTGCTAGGCAGTTTCTATAAGCTGTTCCCTTTGTTTTTGCTTGTCTGTTTTAGAGTGACATGATTGTGATACAGAAGTTAAGGGGCTGAAATGAAAAAGGAATGGGCCATTCTGGAGAAATTCATATTGGTATTTTCCTCCTTTCCATTTAAAAAAACAAAACAAAAATTAAAAAAATAAGAAGTTAGTAGTACTAATAGAACCCTCCTGCTGCTGTTGTCTTTGCTCAGTGACATCGGGGCATGCTGGCGCGCACACACACACACACAGGCAGCTCTCACACTCGGACTCAGAAAAGCGAGTTTAGAACTGAAGTGAGTCTTGGAACAGGTCCCAGCGCTAGAAGGTTTTCCGGTGGATGGCACGAGCTCCATCTTCTTCATACTCCTTTTTCGAAGCCCACATTTTCTTAAAGGTGTCCAGTGAGGCCAGGATAGAGCCACTGGGAAGAGACAGGCACGTTATGGGTTAAAGGAAGATGTTCGGGGGGTACTTGTATCTCTACAGAGATGAGCTGCTTCTACTGCATAACACATCCGCAGGTCAGTAAAGGTGCTGAGGCTCTCAGTTCTATCTACAACAGAAATGCTGTCAATGACTTCCTCTCCTGTTAGCCTCAAATGTGCTGGTACTGCAAAGTCTGCCACCACCCCCTCCCAAACAAATTGCTGATCACTGCTCGGAGCATCAGCTCTTGTCATGTAGGATCTGGTCTCACTTTCTACGACTATGGAGCAGAGTTTAGTTCTCCTGATCAGCAGCAAAGACATATGCAAGAGAGGGAACATGTCTAGAGGCTCTGCTCCAAGAAACATACTACCTATGAGCTTATGTTACCTTAGACTGGACATTATGATTGGTAAGACAACGAAAAATTAACAGGTTCTGCAGAAGTCTTAAGGACAGAAAAGGCCAAAGGGCTGGCAGTGCAGGTGGAGTCAGGCTCAGTGACCACTCTGAGCATCGTGCAACTGAATGAAGAAACTCTTCTGACATGCAGCACCAGAATAGACAAACAATGTGAGTGCCAGCAGGCTGCACCTCCCCACCCCTCATCCCAGAGCAAGACATGCCACCACACAGTACATACCCAATCCACGTGGAATACAATCTCTCCTGGGGAGCTGATATCTGGGAGAAATAGAGAGTCAGTCAGTACTTTTCCAAGCTCCAGTCTGCTCCTCCTGGGACACTGACCCCATTTTACTATAGCTGACAGATAGCAAATACCAGTATGATCTCTTCCACTAGAAGGGCACCCAGCACACACCCCTAAAACAGCCACAGTGGTCCAGGATCCTTGACCAGGGGTCATGTTGTCAGAGAAGCCACCTTCTCTTGGAATGAAACCAAATAGTTTTTTGGATTGTCATCACAACAGCAAATTGTGTTGGGCTGTCTTGGGAAAGCTGTTTCTGGTTTGAAGCAACAGGCAGCTCCACTCTCAGCATGGTTCTTTAGAGGCCACAAAACAACATGTGGAACAAGTGATAAACACAAAAGAGATTGCTCCTACCCTTATTTTGACATCCTTCGGAGCTAGCTTCTTCACTTCGCTCAAGAGCCTGTCACCAAAGCCTACAGAAGATATAAAAAGTGTAGTTTCAGCCCCTCAGCAAAACCACAAGTTCCATCTGCTAAGAATGTGGACATAGCCTCTGCAGTCCTACCCAAACATCCCACTCCAGCTCTCAGAGAGTGGCCAGTCTGGAGAGGCATGGAACACAACTAGTGAGATAATGAGATTCCATCTCACTCAGGCATACCTTGCACACTGGCACAATGGACTTTACCCCTCAGCAGCAGTTTGAGATGAATAAATGAGATTTTTTTGCTAGGACCACAGGTGGGCCAGTTCCCTCCTCCTTCCCTGGGTTCTCCTCCGTGTCCAGCCCATTTCTACAGAGAACCAAGGTTGGAACAGGAAGACCAGGACCTATCTGGAGATGTCCACCTGCAAGTAACAGGCTCTGGCAGAAAGTGTCTTTAAGTTGATGCGGGCCAGCTGAGCCCCGAGTGAGTGGTTAGAAAGCTTTCTGCACACTTGTCTGACATTTTATGCAGCAGCAGGATTGTTGGACTCTCTCAGGTACCAAAAACCTAAGGAACCTCAGGAGATGCAAGAGCATTTCAGGTATCCAGTCTTAACTATCTGTCGTGGTAGGCCTGAAAAGGCCAAGGTGGGCTTGTACATGTCCTGGCTTGCCCAGGCATGCTCCCCTGCCCCCCCTCCTTCTGAGCTGGGAGTCGTGGCCACAAAAGCCCCAGCTTCACTTAATATGGGCAAACTNGTTTTTGAACCTTGTATATAAGTTTTGTGGCGAGATTTACTGTTAATAAACAGTTTTCATAGTTACTAACAATCTCTGCCTGGATATCAAAATTTATATCATTATTAATTTTGAATACTTTCATTACACTATCCTGAGCCACAGCAGCAAAAATGAGCACACAGGAGGAAAAAGACAAAAGGCCCTGCAAAGCCCAGGAAAGGCAGGAGTGTCTTCCATACCCACAAGGACTCATGAATTTAGGCAGTAACCCCTCCTGAGAAAGCAGAATTCCCACAACCCTCATCTCACAGGACAAGTTAGGTGATCTAGGTTATCTCCTCAGTTTCACAGGAGAAAAAAAAGATCAGGTATATCACAGCTCACTAAAAGGAGAGGCAGGCACCTTTGAAAAGTGTGGAGCCTCCAGACAGCACGATGTTGGAGAATAGCGTTCGCCTCAGGTCCATGTCTGATTTCTGAATGGCAAAAACGAGCACCTCGTGGAGTCCTTCACATTCCTCCCCTATCAGGTCTGGCCGGAACAGCAGCTCTGGAGCTCGAAAACGGGCAGAGCCGATCTGCAAGGGGAGAAGTTAACACGGAGGGGAAGAGAATGCATTGTGTCTCTGTTCACTGTCTACAGCTTGGGTCTGCCTCTTTTAGGTGAAGCTTGTAGAGTAATGAAGTTTCCTGGACGTTCATGCTGCATTGTTAGCTTCCAAGTGAACATCAGCTTGGATCACTGCTCCTAGAACAGGTACTATTTCCATTTGGCAGAGGAAAGATAAAGAAACTTACTCGGCCCCATACAACAGGCTCCCAGCTATGCTAGTTCCCCCCTGGCAGAAAAGGGAACAGATCCACCCCATCTGGTGCTGGAGGTAAGACTTGTATTTCTTCTTCAACCGTTCTGTAGTGGGCTCAGTCTTTTGAGGAGTGCTCTTAACTCACTCTTCAAAGCAATTGTTTCTGTACCTCTAGGCAGGGCAAGAGCCAGATACAAAACCACTGCTGAATTTACTGTGAGCTGGTAACTGCCCACACTCCATTCCTGATCTCCATAAAGATTTGCTAGGTCAGACAGCTCAGAGTCCCTATGGTTGAGCTGTACCCTTACCCAGGACTTCCAGTAGAAGTTGTGAAGTTCCTAATGCTTTTCTTCACCCAAAAATTCTAGTGCCCAGCCTGGGATGAGTTCTTGTCTTCTAAAACTATCCCCTCCGACCTGATGCCACACTACTTTTCACATCACTAGGCAGCAGGCTATTTTGGAAACCCTGTTCCTTCACATCAGGAATCTGCTGAGGATGGTGGTCCTTACAAACCTCAATAGTGCTTCCATCTGGTAGGTAGTACTGAGCCTTTTCGGTCTCCAGAGTCTCATCCTTCTGGGGGTTTATTGACAGGTAGCAGGCACGCTGGAGAGGAAACATAGTCAGGGAGAGAGAGATGAGAATGGTAAGTCTAAATGCCTCTGATAAAATACTTTTCTCGCTAACAATAAAAAAAATCTGTGCATCTCTTTGGGAAGACCAAATTTCAACAGTATTTTGTGCTGGGGAAAAGACCATGGTCTATGCAGACCCTCACTGAGGGTAAACAAGCACTAGTGAAGATATCATCAGACCTTGAGAATCTGCAGCACAAGATAAATGCAAAGCTTATTCTGAACCACCAGCTTGTCTTCACTTCCATGTCAGGTGCCTTTCCACAGGAATTACATACAACCTTGACACTAAGTCTCCCAGAACACAAGATGGTTGAGGTTGCAAGTGACCTCTGGAGATCATCTTGTCCACCTCCTTGTTCAAGCAGAGTCACCTACAGCACGTTGCCTAAAACTGTGTCTAGATGGCTTTCAATATCACCAAGACTCTGCAACTCTCCAGTGTTTATGAATCTTGTCCTGACACTGGACATGACTGAAATGCGCCTGGCTTTGTTTACTTTGCACTTTCCTTTCAGACATTTATATACAGTGGTGAGATCCTCCCCAACCTTCTCTTCTCATGGATCAACAGTCCCAGCAGTCTCAGCCTTTCCTCTTGAGAGATGCTCCAGTCCTTCCATTACCTAAGTGGCCCTAGACTCCCTCAGACAGGTGAGAGAATGAAGTGTGGAGCTAAGTAGACTGGCACTTCCCACTAGATTTCACAAGTTATGACTTCCCTTGAGCACAAGTCCCTTCTTGGATAAACACAGAAACAGTGCATCACCTCCTTGATGGTCTTGACAATCTCAAATTCAGAGGTTGTGTGGAAGTCATAGCCTTCTTTCCGGAGATACAGGCGCAGGAAGCGTGAGACATCACGGCCAGCAATGTCAATCCGCATGATGGAGTGAGGCATGGCAAAGCCTTCATAGATGGGAACTGCATGGGTAACGCCATCCCCGGAGTCCAGCACCACTCCCGTAGTTCTCCCAGTTGCGTAGCTAGCAAAGGGGCAAACAATTAAGTCAGAACAAGCAAACCCAAGCATGCAGCGCATCCACACAACTCAGAGACGTCACGTGAACAGCAGCTAGGAAAAAAAGCAAAATCTTGTTCTTATCAGTTACAGTTCAGCAAGCTCCTGTGAACTCTTTATTAAAGCAATTAAAATTCAGCTTCAATTCTTGCTTGAAAAGGGGTAGGTCAGACACCAGTGTGGAGAACAGGAAGCTCAGGGGAGACCTGATCACTGTCTACAACTACCTGAAAGGAGGTTGTAGCCAGGTGGGGGTTGGTCTCTTCTCCCAGGCACCCAGTGACAGAACAAAGGGACACAGTCTCAAGACGCACCAGGGGAGATTTAGGCTGGACATTAGGAAGAAGTTCTTTGCAGAGAGTGATTGGCCGTTGGAATGGGCTGCCCAGGGAGGTGGTGGAGTCACCATCCCTGGAATTGCTTAAAAAGAGACTGGATGTGGCACTTAGTGCCATGGTTTAGTTGATTAGATGGTGTTGGGTGACAGGTTGGACTTGATCTCCAAGATCTTTTCCAACCTGGTTAATTCTGTGATTCTGTGGTCTTCTGCAGGTTTTTGGTTTGTGAAAAACTGGGCTTCACAACAACATTTCACAAGCACAAATTAAAGACGAAAGACACTTACAGGCTAAGCACAGCTTGCATGGAGATGAACAATGCTGGCACATTAAAGGTCTCGAAAAACACCTCGGCAGCACGCTCTCTGTTCTTGCGTGGGTTAAGAGGTGCCTCTGTCAGCAGCACAGGATGCTGGGAAAGGAAAGAAGGAGCTGTGCTGCAATAATCAGGAGGCAGCTAGACGTGTTCTCCTGAAAATTCCTGCTTATTTATTCACTTTAAGCACCACTGGTGTAAGAGGACAGGTAGAACAGAACAATTTTAGCTACAGAGCTGTATTGCACCATGAATAACCTCTAAGAAACTGGAAGACCAGCAGAGTTCTGGTCTACTTGTGAAGAAGTGTTAGGAAATCTACTTTGTGTGTGACTCTACCCATAGAGGATGAATGATTCTCAGCACTGAAAGTCAGCCAGATTTGCCAAAACACACAGACCCTAAAGAAAGGGGGAAGGCATATGGTCTTAGCACAAGCAAGCAGAAACATTCCTACTCCACTTATATACCCTATTGCTCTCGGTCATTTAACAACATTTTTTGTTAGTTCCTTCCAGATCACAGGATTGCGGTTTTCTCCTTCCTCACTTCATATCATGTCACTGCTGAGTGGACATGCCTGATGCACAGGTAGAACAGGAAAAGCTAGAAGCAGTTGGCCTAGAGCAGAAACATTAGAGAGAGTCAGATTTTTCTCAGTCAGGCCTGAACAGGTATTCTGCTCAGATATTTCTTGTGCAGTATCTCCTGAGAGGTGAAAGAGCCTAATTTAACAACAGACATACCAAGAAAGAAGACCAAAGGATAATCCCAAATCTTGCCTGGAGTTCCAAGGCTCCTAGTATCACATACACAATGAATGACACTTGTGCCTTTACATAATGAGGTACCTCACCTCCTCTGAGAATGTCTGAAGCTGGTCCTTTGAATACACATACTGCCAAATGCGCTCCATGTCATTCCAGTCCTTCACTATGCCATGCTCCATCGGGTATCGGATGGAGAGAAGACCTCTGTGCTCCTGAACAAACAGAGAGGACAACCCAGCATACCTATCAGAGACTCAAACAATCACATTTCTGAGTACTATGAATAAATGTCAGATTCATTCTGATTCTGCTAAAAGACAACTTATCTCTAGCATATAGGACAAAACCTAAACATTAATGGCAAACATCTTTTCCAGAGAGAGAGATTAAACAAGGCCTTTTTATACAGAGAAGGAAAGTCTGACATTTGCAAAGCACATCCCATACTGACACTTCTCGAGCCAACCTATCAAATGGTATCTCTAGTCATGATATAAAACATAACAGGGAATTGGGAAATGTAGTTTGGAGGGCTCACGAGAAACGTCAGACCATACAACTACATACTGAAAAAAGCAGGACTGTGAAAAGCAAGCTTCTTGCCCACCCCAGGGAGATAAAAGGCAACCAAGTAGGGTCAACTTCTAAAGTTCTCAGTCAAAAAGATGGGGATGTAACCATGCAGACCTAGAAGTAGCCTAGAAAAAAAAAGAAGAGATATAGGACTTGGGAAAAAAGTCTGTGGTGAGCAAGTTGGCACAAGAATTTCATGAAGGTTTCCACTCCACCTTGGACATGCTCAGAAGTGACAATCTATTCTGCTCTGCAGATATACACACTAATACCAAGGAATCACAGCCCTTTTAAACACCGCTGCTAAAGCCGCTCCTTAAAGAGCATTCTGAGATACATGGAGAAGTGCAGTATAGAGGTTTGCTTACCTCTGCCTTTGGACCAATGAAAATGTCCCCTTCTAAAGCACCAGCCATAACACGAGTGTGCTTTGGTCTGCCCACACTAGAACAGAGGCAAGAGTGTAAGTGCTTCTAGAGGAAAAGTTCAGATGCACCCAAGGATTAACTACTTTGTGTTCCTCTCTATCATAGCCAGTACTATATAAACTGATGGAAACTACCAGGTCCAGACAGACCCAGATGTGCTCCAAGTTAATCTCAGAGTCAGAGGTGAAGGGAACAGATTGCAGACAGTTCCAAACTGGCAGAACATTAAGTCAGCTGAGTCTGGCCACATTTTCCCTGATGATTCAGCACTTAGTTGTTTTAGCAGCACCTGGGGCAAATGTGAGCAATAGTCTGAGCTGAGAGATCCACATGGAGCTGCCTGACCTCAGGTAGGCTTCTCAGATTAGATATTCATAGTCCCCTACCCCACCTTGCCATATAGAACACATTGCTCAGAACACAAGTACACTCAATTAAACCTCAACCCCACTGAAAGCAAAAGCCAATGACTATTCAGAGTTCCTGATCCAGCAGTCCTCCTCCCAGTAAAACTCAGAAAACTTCTAATGAAGTATGTCAAGAATCAAGACAAAACATACATGAAATAAATGTAGAAGTCTTCACACCTCTTGTCCCATCTTTTTCTTTTTCCCAGTCCTTTTCCTAGTGTCTCAAAACTAAAGGATCCTACAGCTTTGACTGAGCCTGACAAAGTGGTAAGCCATCTTTTACAGCGCATCCTCCTCAAAAAATCTTCAAGCACTTAATAGCAGAAATCTCATCTCCCTGATGCTTCTGTGCAGCAGGCAGAAGAAGCATAACTCTTCCCTCCAGTTTCAAACTTCGATTATTATTCCTCTCTACATAGCAAAGAATTTGTATACAGTACTAAGAACTTACCAAGCACAGCAGAATACTTACTAGTTTGGAAAGCAGTATTTGGGTATTTGATCACCTGCAAAACCTGCTTTGATAACACCCGAGCCCTGTGGGAGCAACCGAGAAAATAGGTGAGCTTATTATTCAGTTCTCTTTGCAAGTTTTAAAGGAGTAGCAAAGCACACCAGCACTACCAGGCACTCTCCATTTCACTAGGAATAATGCTCCCTGGGGACTGATTCTCCAGGCATCATTAGGGATGGGAAGATGCCAGCAGGCCAGCTTGGCCGCTAGAGGGGAGTAATGGCACTCTCTCTGGCAGTGACAAATCACACAGGGCACAAACACTTGGGAGCATCCTGGTACCTCTCTGCAGACACACTCAAATGCCGTTCTGTATAGACAAGTGTTTTTCTGCTCGGTGCTACTGCCAGGAGTGCAGGAGGCTAAATCAAGCTCTGCAGTTTTCCATCAATCTTAAATATTCTCTGGCTGGAGGACAGCAGTTCAGAAAACTGAGCAACTGAACCCTGATGGATTCAGGGGACATTGAGGCCTCTTAAAAAAGACTGTAGGCCTCTTAAAAGCAGATTTGGAAAGGTAGGAGAGAGGGTGGATAAAGTTAAAGAAGTGAGCAAGAAAGGACTCTGCAGAACAGGTTAGAGCAGAACATAGGGAAAAGAATGCTAAGGAGGCAGGAAGTAGAAATGTGGGCAGAAAAGACACTGGAAACAAACCCAGACTAGGGGCCTGGAAAGAACAAAGGTGCTAGGCTGGAGGCAGGAAGAGCAGCTGACAGGATAGGGCTTGTTTAGAAGGGACAAGAAAGAAGAGATTAGGCATGGCAGTCAGAAAGGCACAAATTCAAAAAGCCTTCTGCAACATTCAAAGCAGCAAACACAGAGCAGGTAAAACCAGGCACAGGGAGGCCCTGGCAGTGAGTCAGTGCTGGGCATCTGGCTCCACAGCTCCTGTGGTATCATCTGTAACCATCCTGGGAACCCCACCATCAACTTGCATCTGTGCTGACTCCTTCTCCATTTCCTCTCCCTGCACAAGGGAATGACATCTTAAAACAAAGAGCAGCTTGCAGGAACACCCGAGTTTTGCTATGGAGGTCATTTTCATAGGATCTCCTTGGATAAGCCATTTCATTGATAATCCCAGACTACCACAGGAGCAAATTCCTCTGCAGAATTTGCACTTCTACTTTACTTATACTGGGAGCAAAGTTGTGTAAGCTGTACTGAAACCTGTGACCTGTGAAGTGCCTGTTCACTCTCAAGAGCTCTGCAGCAGGAATCCGCTGGTTTTGAGGGCAAAAAGACATTTTGGGCTCCACCAGAACATTTTAAAATGAGTAGTGATGCAGGTCCTCTATAGCCTTCTCCTACCTAGGTCAGTATCACTGCTTTCCTTTGGAGACTGAGAACAAATGAGTTGCTCAGAGCTCTGCCAGAAAAGTTCTGTCTGCAGCAGTTTCTGATGCTGCCGACCCACTGCCTGCTCCATTCCAGTGCCAGAGGTTACCAGCCAGAGCAGGCTCAGCGAAAAGGAATGTGAGGCAGCTCCAGCCTCTCCACTTTACAGGCCAGTGCCTTACTCCAACTTAATTCCATCAACACGTTCAGTCAAGGTGCCAGGCTTTGAAGAGAGTGCACGTGCTCTGCCACCAGGGGTGGGGCACTCCTGCCTTACAACTGGCAGTCAGATTTACCAGGCTGCATCTATAAGAGGAGGAACACTCTGCACAGCAGACCTATGTAGATATAAAACATTAAAAAAGAGATTGCTCGTATCCTTGACTCCTGACAAACACCTGCAGCCAGGCTGGCTCAAGGAACACACCCATGCTGGCACCCGGGCAGGAGTACTCCCTCTGGGCAAGCAGGGCTCAGCTCTAGCTGCATCCCAACGCATACACTAGCAGGTGCTGGTGCGACAAAAGGACTTGTGAAGTGCTCCCTTTAGACAGACTCTCTTTTGGCTATTCGCTTCGAAGTGAAGCAAGGAATAAAACAAACCTAGTATTTGGATTTTCCTTATCATAGTTTACAAACAACTCCCTACCAGGGAAATAATACCCTCCTTTGTCAGGCCTTGTAGCAAAAAAAAAGTTGAATGAAACATAGTAAGGTAACCACATCAGAATATTGTGTATATTGAGTATTTTATTCAGGACAGTGACTGATCTTTCTGCTGCTAGGAAATGGTTTCAGGAGAACAATGATGCCCCTATTTAATACAGAGATTACCAAAATTGCCAAAGACACAGAGATACAGAGATTGACAAAAATTACCTAGTGTGTCCTGGTGAGAATCCCAGCAAGTGATGCATTTTAACATTTACATACTGAAGTTCAAAGTTAACCAAATGTGCTGATAGCTCAGAAGTCCTGGCTTGAGTCAAAGACAAATGACTCTTTTGAATGTGCTGGAAGGATGGGACTTCATCACAGTTGTGCTTCCAAGTGCCTGGGAATAAACCAAGCACAGCTGATTGCTGTTGCTCATTGCTATTGCAGCACTGCAAAGACCTGAGAGCACCTGCTGAACTATTCAATTTTTCTTGAAAACATTTTACTTCTTGAAGATGTGTGTGCAGTGAGCAAATGAGTTATTAAAGACCAGATTAAGATTCCTACACAATGAGAGGTAAAGGTTTAAGTTTTGAAATAAGCCTGACTGATTCAGGTGTAACGAGGGTAAAAGTAAGGACTGGGAGCAGGCAAATCTGCAGAAGATCACGTTCAAGAGCTCCTAAGAAATCTGAACATGCACAAGTCCATGGGGCCTGATGAGATCCACCCACGGGTCCTGAGGGAACTGGCAGATGAAGTTGCCAAACCACTGTCCATCATATTTGAAAGGTCGTGGCAGACTGGTGAAGTTCCTGCTGACTGGAGAAGGGCAAACATAACACCCATCTTCAAGAAGGGAAAAAAGGATGACCCTGGGAACTACAGACCAGTCAGTCTCACCTCTGTGCCTGGCAAGATCATGGAGCAGATCCTGCTGAAAGCTCTGCTAAGGCAAATGGAAAACAAAGCAGAGGTGATTGGTGGTAACCAGCAATGGCTTCACCAAGGGCAGATCTTGCCTGACAAATTTAGTGGCTTTTTATGATGAAGTCAC
>WBNM01018138.1:0-48261 GCA_013399055.1 Ramphastos sulfuratus | reverse complement strand
ACAGGTTGCCCAGGGAGGTTGTGGATGCTCCCTCCCTGGAGGTGTTCAAGGCCAGGTTGGAGGAGGCCTTGAGTGACCTGTACTAGTGGGAGGTGTCCCTGCCTATGGCAGGGAGTTGGAACTAGATGATCCTTGAGGTCCCTTCCAACCTTACCATTCTATGATTCTATGACTTAGGTTTTTATCATTGCTTCATATAAGCAAAATACCATGAATACTCCCTTCTGCTGCAAGCTCTGACATATTAAAACTTTAAAAAATGACATCCTTTCAGAAGCAACCACTCCAACTGGGCTTTCAACCCATTTAGTTTCTTTGGTTTTGTTTTTTTGTTTTTTTTTTAATGTGAGCAAAAGAAAAAAAAAAGAAGACAGGAAAACTACATGTCAGATGTAAAAGTGAAAGAAGATAATCTCATGGAAAATTACTGTGAGTACCTTGAAGTAACTGCATGTGCCTCTTCCACTAGCTCTGGAGATAGTCAGTTTTTGATTCATTCATCTACATGCATTTAGGACTCAAATTTAAATGGAAATCACCAAGAGAGCCCACCTGCTATATAGCAGTCTTTATGGAGCACACATTTCATATTGTCTTAAATATATTTTACTAGATACACATTTTAAAAGATCAAGAACAAATCAAAGACAAAATTGGGCCTTACTGACAGCTCAGCTGTTTAAAACACCACCACTTAGACAAAGCCAAATTTCATCCTCTTTTATGTAAACAGAGACAACTCCATGGAGGTTAAGGAACTTGCACTTGCTTAGGCCATCACTGAGCCATGCTGCTGGTAGCCCAGTTTTGGCTGGGATAGAGTTAATTTTCTTCCTAGTAGCCAATATAGTGCTGTGCTTTGGATTTAGTGTGAGAACAATGTTGATAACATGCTGATGTCGTTGCTAAGTAGCATTTATCCCAAGTTAAGGATTTTTCAGTTACACATCCTCTCCCAGCAAGCAAGTGCACAAGAAACTGGGAGGGAGCACACACAGCCAGGTGACCCAAACTAGCCAATGGAATATTCCATACCACAGAATGTCAACTCAGTATATAAACTGGGAGGAGTCAGCCCAGGAAAAACAAACTGATCGCTGCTCAGGCACTGATCAGCAGATTGTGAGCAATTGCATTCTGCATACTTTGTCTTTTTTGGGTTTTCTTTCTCATCCTTTTAGTTAATAATGAAATAAAATACAAAATAATAATAATTAAAAGGAATATAAACTTCTCTTATCTCAACCCAGAAGTTTTACTTTTACTTTGATTCTCTTCCTCATCCCACTGGGAGGGGAAAGAGTCGGTGAGTGGCTGCATGGCATTTAGTTGCTGGCTGGGTTTAAACAGTGACATCAGTTTACATGTATGTTGGGTTCATCAGAGCTCCCAGACCATTTATTTCAGAGCTTGTCTGGAGTCCAAGATGGAAACACAATTCTTAAAATTATGCATTGGACAAAGACGAACAACATTAAGGTTGTGCTGAGGTACAGCTCCAACCTCTCATTGTACGTTACAAAACTCTGCCTGATAAAAACATGCAGCTGAGTGTACTGTTTGGTATGAGAAAACCCCCACCTTGTTAGGCTTTTAGCTACATATCTTAATGTCATTTTGGAACACACCAAGGTAAAAGGGCTGGGACTGTGAGAACTGGCTTGCTTGCCAGCTCAATATTGCAATTCTCCCTTCCCACCCTCCCATACACATGCATATATAAGACTGGGAGGACATTCAGCCCTGAAAAGGTGCCGGCAGCTCTTGAGAAAAAGCAGTAATGAGGCAGCAGGAATAGCGGTACCTGCTCCGTGCAGCTCCACCTCCTGTCCTGCCTAAACTCAGAAGAGTACCAAAAATGCAGTGTCACCATAAGGCTCCTCAGCTGACAGCCTGCCAGCACTAAAGGCAGATGTTACAACAACTATTTCATTCTTCTTGTACAGGGAGGAGAAGGGGTGAACTTGTTTATCAGAGAGGCAAGAATTCACTTTTATAAGAACAGCTGATCAAATGAGAAAAGAGTTAGTTGCTGACACATGAGCTCTTCTTCAGGACTGAAGCAGAGGCAGCAATCAGTGCACTAAACAACCAAAGGACACGCTGAAACAAGCTATAGGCTGCTATTATATGACTACAGCACAACAAGCACATCCTTACAGTACCAGAGTGCTTGGAAATAGCTTTAATGGTAACCTAATCACTTGATACCACAATAGTGTCAGTGTTACTTTATTCATTTCTAAGAACAATCAACCTGATCCGTTCTTTAAAGTCTCAAATAAACAAATACGTTTTTCTCCACATAGATAACTTTAGTACTCGGTCTCCTCTTTCATTAGATATTTTCCTTCGTTATCCAACCCAAATCTCTGATTCCAGGGAAAGAAACAAAATCAAAACTGTGCAGAGAGCTCAAGCTGTAGAGAAGAAATTGGGATCAATAATAAAGAAGGGGTCAGGGCTTGATCTGAGAAGACCTACACACATTCTGCTTATGGGAAAACAAAAAAAAAAACCCCAAAAGGTTGAGAAGTCTCTGACTAGCAAGTCCACGTGCCAAACTGCAAAAAAGATTGAGCAGAAATTATTATGGAAAAATAAGGGATCACAACACTGACCCTTTGAAACAACAAAATCTGGCAGCAGAAGTCAAAAGGGAGGAGCATAATTTGTGACTCTATGCACTGAAGGAGGCTCCCTACAAGATATACCCTCCCACCCCTTCCTGATAGTCTTTTCCCTTGAGAGGCCAGCATGGACAGGCTAATCAGAACTGGACCCAGAAGTACCTCGCCAAAGCATTTAATCACTGTCACTCATCTCTGATCTATTACCCACACAGGCTGAAGGTCTGCTTTGAGCTAATGAGAAACATTATCAGCTAGGAGCAGCTATCTGTGACACCACACCCCATTGTCAAATTACAGCTGATGCAACCCATGCTGGGAGCAGTTTCTTAAAGAGCTCTCCGTCCTGTGGGTTTCAGAATAGGAACCCATGCCTTGGGTGCCAGTACTCCCTTGCTGAGACCACTAGGCCAGATGTGCTGTGAGGAGGTGGCTGGTACTGAGGGTGACTGTCTCCCTTTCATTAGGGCTCTCAGGGAGTTGCCTGTGACAGGGGAGTTGGCTGTAATCATCTCCACCAGGGTCCAAGAAAGTATAGTCACCTCCGGAGCATGCTGGGAATCTGGCCAAGGCGTACCCCAGAGCACGCCGGGAGTCTGGGCAAGACCGGGCCCACCGGCCGCCATTGTCCCCCAGGCACAAAGAGGGACGAGGCGAGGCCGCTGAGCCGGGATGCAGCCCCTCCTGACAGGCAGCTCTTCCTGCCAATGAGCACAGGTGCTCTGCACGAGGGCGGGGCGGGAAAACACCCTGCTCCGGCAGGTAACTGCGGGCTCCCACTGCTGACTGGCAACTGCCCCAGCCAATAGGGTCGCCTCGCCCCGCCCAGTCAGCAGGCACCTCGGCGGCGGCAGGGGCCCGCACCAGCGAGGGGCAGCAGCCCCTTCATCGGGTGACAGGCAGGCACCTCAGCCAATCGCGGTGCGCCGAACCGCGACGGCCCCACCCCGGCGGCAGCCTGTGAGAAGGCAGCGGACGCCGCTGTATGAGGGCCTGAGGCGGCGGCCGGGCTAGCGAGAGGTGGGGGATGGGAGGAGGGATGAGTAGGCGGCGGCAGGCGGGGCGCGCCCGTCCTCGATGACAAAGGGATTCCGGCCGGCGGACCCTTCCCACCCTCCCAGCTCCCGGGACGCGCGACCTCCCGCACTCACGTTGTCTATCACGACGGGCTGGTTCGCTATCACGTCGTAAGACTCCATGGCGAGGACCCGCCGCAGCCACCCGTCAGGGAGCAACAGCCCAGTCCGCGGCGGCGCATGCGCAGAGCAGTAGCGCGCGGCCAGCTGGGCGATGTATTCCTCCGGTGGCAGAGCATGCCGGGAAGTGTAGTCGGGGTCCCACGCTGCGCCTCCTGGGAAGGCTGGCGGGGAATGAGGCATGCTGGGAGGCGGAGTGCGGAAAGAGGAAGCTGCCGTTGCAGTGAAGCCCAATAAGCAGTGATATCGTATCCCCAGCGTGACTGCGCATCACCAACAAGCGCAGGATCCTTACAGGCTGGGAGATGAAGGGATTGAGAGCAGCCCTGCGGAGAAGTGCTTGGGGATACTGGTGGACGAAAAGCTGGACGTAAGCCGTCATTGTGCGCTTGCAGCCCAAAAGGCGAATCGCATCCTGGGCTGCATCGAAACAAACGTGGCCAGCAGAACGGAGTCGATTTTCCCGCTCCACTCTGCTCTCTGAGCCCCCACGTGGAGTACTGCATCCTATTCTGGAGTCTTCAGTACACAAAAGACATGAACCTGCTGGAAGAGGTTCAGAGCAGAACCACAAAAATGATCTGGAGGCTGAAACACCTCTCCTCTGAAGAAAGGTTGAGTGAATTGGGGTTGTTCAGCCTGGAGAAAAGAAGGCTCCGGAGAGAATTTATCCCTATAAATTCTCCTTCCCTATAAATTCTTCTTCCAGTACCTGAAGGGAGCCTGTGAGATTGATGAAGACAATCTTTATAGCAAGGTCTGTTGCAACAGGACAAGGGCTAATGGTTTTAAACTAAAAGCAGGTAGATTTTAAATAAGGAAGAAATGTTTACAGTGAGGGTGGTGAAACACTGGAATAGGTTGCCGAGAGAGGTGGGAGATGATTTCAGGGAGATCCCTGAAAATGCTCAGGAGCAGGTTGGATAAGATCTGAGCAGCCTACTGACTGCAGGGTGGTTGGACTAGATGATCTTTAAAGGTAAAGGTCCCTTCCAATGCAAAGCATTCTATCATTTCAGTTGGCTGCTTTCCAGCTAAATAGATATTTCCTCACCCCCCCTTGTTTTTTTTAGAGGAAAAGAGAAAAATGGTGGCATAACTTTTAGTAGAGGGAACCTACCACTAATGAACACATTTTACTGCCCTTTTATTTCATTGGATTGTGTCCAGAAACTGCTGGTCACAACACATCTTGAGTATTACGCAGCTTCTCTATTTTTTTTGAGGTATGGCAACCAGAAAACAAGTCAGTATGAAGAATGCACATTATAGGCATCCTACTGTTAAATAACATGTTCCCTGTTTTTCATTTGTTACATCTTCTAAAGGTACTTGGAATAATTGATGACTAACAGTGATACTAAAATGATACATTTACTTGAAACTCCAAGCAACACTGGGTCTCGAAATTAATTAGAATGGACTTCATTACTGCAAAGTTTACATGAGAGCTGGTTCAGAACTCAGCTGTCTTGTCCTGCATCTTTTGCGCAGACACCAAGACTTTTCTACTGTGTTTTGTTTTAGCCTGAGCAGACAGTCTCATCTCAGATATGTATCTTTAGTGATTTTCCCCATTCACTTAGTTGAGAGATTTTTATGTGACAGGATGGAAAGGTTTAAATTATCTTAAAACAAGTATTGTATTGCCTCAGTAAATGCCAGGAGAGACTCATTATGTGTGTATTAGACCAATACAGTGTTTCATACATCACTGTTACAGTTACTTCCTCTATTGACTGTAATTGACTTGATTGGATGTCACAAAAAGTAGTATCACAGTAAGGGGACAAGTGAAATATTGTTTGTTGTGAGAAGCAGTGATTGATGAGAATACCAACCACTCACCCCCTTTCTCAGTGGATAGTAATTTTTCTGCTCACCAATTTCTTGATTGTAGGTGATCTTCTAAAACCTATGTTGTGAATATTGATTTTAGAATAAACTCTCAGCTATTTAAATGAGAAATGCAACCATCAGGAACACTCATCCTCTCGCCACTTGATAGCTCATTTTTTTCTCTATGGTGATTTAAAAAAAAAAAAAAAAAGAGGCAGGACACTGCTCTGGCAAAGATGTGTAGGACTACTGAATACACACATCCATACAAGGCCTTGCACGACCACAGATGTAGTTGCAGCTCAGAAATAAGCCAGATCTTCGGTGTGCTTAGTAGACATTAAGATCCTCCATCAGACAGCCCTTGGACTTCACTTAGTTGCATTGCTTCACAGATGCCTTTGAGGTACCTACAGATACATAAAGCTGCACATGGAGAATAAAGGCACGCTGAGAATTGGAGAAGGTATAAAGATAGCAGTAACAAAACTCATCAGTGCAGTAGTAATGGAAATAAGGCTAGTAGCCGGCCACGTCTTGGAGTGGAACCATGCTCCTGCAGAAACTCAGAGTTACTAACGGTACGGGGATGGTGCTGAGCCTCAAGCCCTGCAGTACAGACAGATTAAGTTTCACAGAAGCAGCTTCCTAGCCTTTGCCATGTATAACTCAATTTCTGCAGGCAAGACAGACATAGACTCGAACACTGAGACGGCTAGGGGTGCTGCGGCCAGAGAGCTGCCCCAGAACAGGACCTGCCCTGCAAAACCCCCGCCCGGGAACGGCAGGGCGGGGGAAAGTGCTTCACCGGCCCCTGCCCATCGCGGCTTCTCAAACCCTCCTTACCGCAGGGCGACTCCTCCTTTTCCTCCGAGCCAAGCCGGGGGCCGGTAACCTCCGGCTTACCCAGAACTCCACCCCACAGCGTTTGGACCCGCGGCAGCTCCTCAGCGTGCCCTACTTCGCTCCCCTCGCCCCGCACCACGCCGTACTCAGACGCTGCCGCTAGAGGGCGCAGTCGCGGCGCGGCGTGGCGCGGGGTGAGGGAAGCGGCTCGGCCGCCCCCCGCGCGGCGCGGCGCCATTGGTGGAGGCTCCGTGTCACTCACCGTCGCCCGGGCAGCGGGGCCTGCCCCCTCCTCCCGCAGCTCCGCGCCGCGCAGCGACGCTTAGGCCGGTTCGGTTCGAGTGCGCGTCTGGTCGGGAGCAGAGCCGTACGGGTTGCGCCGAGCCGGGCCGGGACCAGCCGCCTCCGCCGCGCCGTCCCCGCCGCTGGGACATGGAAGGTGTACGGCCTGGCGGGGGTCCTCCCGCGGGCGGGCCGGGTTCAGGCTCGGGGGCCGGGTCCAGCTCCTTCCCATCACTCTTCCCGCCGGGGCTTCACGGTATCTACGGCGAGTGCCGCCGCCTCTACCCCGACCAGCCCAACCCGCTTCAGGTCACCGCCATCCTCAAGTACTGGTGAGGCGGCCGTGGCTGAGGCCTGGAGGGAGCCGAGGGCCTTGTGTGGGGCTGGGGAGTGAAGCAGTGGGGCCAGAGGCCTTGTATGGGGTTGTGGAAAGTAGTGTGGCTTGGTGCCTTGTGCGGGGTTAGAGAGGGTTTGGAAGAAGTAGTGGAGCGAGGGAGGAGTAGTGGGATCGGGGGAGGCTTAGGGGCAGCAGTAGGGCTGGGAACACTACATGGGGTGGAGGAGGGAGAGGTGGTGGGGCCGGGGAGAGTTGTTGCAAGGGAAGAGAGACGGGGGCTTGCGTGTTTAGTTTGGGGAGATAGGTAAGACGTTTGAGGGTGTGCAGTGGGTCTGGGGGAGAAGGCATTGTGAATGCAATTAGATACCTGGGAGGTGTATTGGAGGGGGTTCTTGGGGAGGATGCGCTGGGAACAGGAAAAATGGTGTGGAGAGGGATGCACTGAAGACAAGAGCACGTACTTGGGTTTCTTCCCTGAGAGTTGTCTGATGAGGGCCTTGCCTGGGGTAGGTCATAGTAAAAGGGAATATGTGTTACTCATTAGAGAGATTCCTACAGAGGGGAGAGGGCTGGCGTGTCCCCTTCTGGACAGGAGACAAACTGTCTACTCTAGTTTGGAGGTCAAGTATGGCCAGCACTGATCAGACTGAATCTATGTTCCAGCCTTCAATCCAGATGCGTGCCATGCATGTACCCATAAAACCTATGGGGCAGAGCCAGCTTCTCTTGCCCTTGCATAGCCTAGTGTTATCACAGACTGCAAATCTGCCGCTTACTGTCTCTGCTGACACAGTGTCTGACACCAGTAACAGCAGTTGTTTATGTGGGAGGGTGGCACGGAGGAAGTACTTGGATGTTTAGCTATCGAGATAACTGTCTAGTGTCTAGCCCTGTGCAAAGAGGAATTCTTTTTGCTGTTACTTTGCTGCTCAGCTGCCTCTTCTAGGTCTAAGGAATGTGATCCGGTCATCCCCAAGTGTTTGCTGGACCTGACATTGACCAATCTACTCCAGCACTCAGAATGTTTTGTTGACACTCAGCTTCTTTATTTACAGTTCATTTTAACCTGCACATCTCTTTGATTGAATCCTGAGGAACTACAGAATAATAGTCTCCCTGTGTTCTTCTCTGACAACCAAGCTATTGCTGTTGTCTTCTGAAGAAGACGCTAGCAAGAAATGGTCTGTTAACTCTTATTGTTTAAGTTGTTGGTTTTTTTTTAACTTAAACTGGTAGAGTGGGCCAAGATAAGATGTTTCAAGTCTAACGCCTCAAAATACAAATATTTTTTTAATTGTTAGTGTGGGTCAGTCCTGCAGTGGTGGTCTGATCAGTCTTCATTAAGGTTCATTAAGGCTTCTGTTCTTTTTGAGCTCAAACACTAGAAAAACTGCTATTGGCAGTGGTGGTCAGTAAGAAAGAAGTAGTGTGAAGGCTTGCTTATCCTAGCATTTTCCACTTAGCAGTTCTGACTGTCAGCTCAGCTGGCATCGAGAGCTGAGAGCTTTGATCATAGCAGCTTTTTACTGCTGTCCAGTGCAGGAGATTCTTGTGTGAAGTGGAACCTATATGGATGCTACAGGTGCTTTTTTCTCCCTGTACTAGTTGAAACTTGGAGCTCGGCTTGTGATGTAGTAGAATGACTTCTGTTACTGCTCACTCTGTTAGCTGGCAGCCTAGGCAGAGGACAGACTATTAGTTGGTTTGGATTAGAAAAGGGAATTGCTGAACAAAGTTCCCTGCCTTAGAAGAAACCTTGTAACACTAATCAGATTCTAATATATGTACCAGTTTCTCTAACAGCAATTTTTTTTGTTCAGGCAGCTGAAGCTGTGTTCTTCAGCTTGCACGGCAGAGCAGATCCTTCCTTCCTTCCTAACTCTGGAGAATCCATAGAGCTGTGTACCTGCTGTTAAATGAAAGGGCTCAGTTCCTTTCAAGGAACTTTTTTTTTCTTTTTTTTCTTTTCTTTTTTTTTTTTTTTTTTTTAGAAATGCTGTTTGCATATCTTGGGAGAGATTTTGTTGTTGCAGTTGGAACTTGGACAAGTTCCTATCTGTATTTACAAAGCCAATGCACTGAGGAGGAGTTTCTCTCTGTTGACATCCAGTATCCGCTTTCGCTTTTAAAACATGGTTAAATGTGTCTAAGTGAAATATCTCGATGTATAGAATTGCTGCTGAGAAAACTATCACAAAGGAAAGTACAGAAATGGTTTTGAAATAAGGAGAATACAGGCTAAACTGTTGGTTTTTCATCACCTGTTTGAATGCAGGCCTTGTACTCAAAAAGTGAGTGTGCTCACCTGTAGTCTGTAGCATCTTGAGCATCATGAACTACTTCTGAAAGTTTGCTAAAGGTAGCTGTGAAAATTAGTCCTGTTGTCAGCTGCTGGGAAGTGACTACCGACAATCCATTAATGACTTTACAAGGTGAATAGATTAGGAATTTTCCATTTTTTTCCCCTTGTGGAGCTGTTTTCTCTCTGCCCACTTTGAGTTTCTCCTACAGAAACTCCAGAGCATTCTAAGCATCAGTCAAAAGGAGACTTTTGGTGCAGATGCAAATACTGGGTTTCCCCTGAGGCTGCCCTTCTCCTGAATGAACTCCATGAATAGAGAATGTAACAAATTTGTACTGTACCTCTGGCTTTGAAGTCGTGCTCTTCCTAATAAAATCCTCCAACGCTTTCAACTCTTTGTGTGAATGCCTGTACTGATATGTAGATTGTGATACGAGGTCATACCCTGCAACAGGCGGCTGTGGGTGAGAGGCTCTACTGGTGCAGACATTAGCAGCACTCAACTAGCTCGCATAGCGACAAAACCTGTCACCAGAACTGGATAAGTACCTGTGCTGAGTAGCCTTTGCTGAGTATTATTGCCACAAGTATGATGTTAGTTGTACTCCAGGCAGGTGGTTTAAAGATAATGCTGGATGCTTCTGCAGTTGCAGTGGTTTCAGGATAAGCCTATGGCTTGGATGTGTGTTTTTCAAGTTTTTAATTAGTGCTGCAAGCTTTTTGTCTGATTCCCTTCCAAGCCTGCCAAATTCCTTGGGGAGTAAAGATGACTCTCTGGATTATCATGCAGCCTGCAAACTGGTGGGTAACTTAACTCTGGCCAGGTCTGCACTGGGCAGGACGTGGCTCGGCTGCCCTGAGTGGCTGGTGCTGCATTGCTGTATCCTCCTCCTGTGCAGTGTGATGCTGTGGGTTCTGGAGGGGCTTGGACTTTGGAGAGAAGTGTGAGGTTGCAGGCACGAGTGAAGGATAGGTGTTTGGCTCACCTGCAATCTAGGCAGGACTTGTTCACTGTCTGCATGAGACCTGGAAAATGTGTTTGAGTAGCCTTGGGGAGGAGCATGCTCATGGATCAATCCTGGTCCTGGAAAAGAGCAGTATTAAGTGTTTGTCTTGCTTGTTGTCAGTGACAAAGTGCCTGTGTCAGCAGTGTTCCAGTGTGAATTGTTTGACATCTAATGTGTTACTAAACCCCGTTTAGAAGCAGGTTTGTGTGTGAGAGAGATGTTAACGGGTGATTTCCCTTTGGTGTAAATCCTGCACATCTGCACTGGCCACCTGCTAATCTCTCTCAACTGTTTTGCTGGTCAGTGTAATGACCTCCCTTGCTCTGGAGCCTTCCCAGTCAGTTAACAATTGTGTGTGGCTGATGCTGTTCACCACTACTCCTCAGGTGCAAGTGACTATCCTGGACGAAGTTGCCAGGCTGATTGCATCATGGATCTGGAAACTGCTGTTATGGGAAGCCTGAGTGCTGGCTGAGGTGTTGGTGCCATGCTCTAGATGTAGCCATCTGAATGGTTATCTATAGCAGGGATCTCAGCTGCCAGTGTCAGCTGGTGCCAGTGAGAGGGAACAGGTGAAGATGAGATGTCAGAGGGCAGCTCTTTTTATTCTGTGTTTCAAGCTATTGCAAGACTTTGAGAACAGATTTTCACAAACACCCACTGACCGTAGAACTGCTCCATCCCAGGGTCCCACATGTATTTCCCATACTTGCTCACTACTTTTCCTTTTATGCCTTAAAGATGGTGCATGTTATATTAGAATGCTGCATAATTCTGACTTAGCCCTTGCCAGTCTACTTCTGTGGCACTACGGCAGGGGGGATGATCATCCCCTCTTTCCTGCTCTTCTATCCTGGGCTGCATCCTTGACTGACCCACTGTGAAGCTGGAGCTGGCCCGGAGCCACTGTGATAGCTTTATGTGACTTAAGAGGAGGAAAGCTGTCCTAGGGAAAATCACTCCTATTAAATAACCCTGCTTTATTTTTTCCTGCAGCAGTAGGAGGGAAGCAGCACAACATGCTTGTGGAGAGAGCCCACAGGCTGTTTTAATACAACACGCTAATAGATTACTTAGTACAGACTCAATAAGGTTGGGCAGCAGGAGGGTTTCTGATAGTGTGTTGGTGTCACTAGCAATCTGCACAGAGCACATAGAGGCTTTCTGGAAACAACAGGAAACTTGCTCTCATGGCCCCTTCTGGCAGCACCTTCCCTGGAGGTGATAAACTTGGGGAGTCCCCTATACATTATCTCTTCTCAGAGCTCACCCTGGAAAGCACCTTCTTACAGGTGTGTTGCTTGTCAGTTGGACCTGGTGTTGGTTGGCCTCTTGCCAGGCTGATGAGCTGCCTGGTTGGAACCATCCGTCCAGCTATGGCAACTGCTTCTCCAGAGAATCTCCTGTGGAGAGGCCCAGGTGCTGTAACTCTGTGGCAAACTTGGTGCCAAATCGTGAAGTGACCTCTGTCCTTTAATGCCAGCTACCTCAGCTCTAGGAAAAAAAAAATAGATTCTTAAAGGTCTCTGCTAAATGAACATCAAGAAATGCCTGTACCCTGTGAATGTGATCTAAGCATAGTTGTGCAAGCTCAGGGGTAAACCTCTCTACTCTGATTGCCTGTTTACTAAAGCCAGCGGTTGTAACTCCTGACTTTAGTCCCAGCAGCCTGGTTGCGCTCATACCTGAGGGTTGAAATGCTTGTCAGTTACTCTCCTGTGCTGCTGGATGGGACTCTGAGAAGTCTACTGGTCGTTAGTGGAATAATTGCAATTAAATTTTGCTGTTTGATCATCTGAGAGCTTCTGTGGAGAGGCAAGTGAAGATCTCCACAGTGAAGCAGAGACTCTTCTTGGAGGCATGGAATAGTGGTAGTGGAGAGCACTACGAGAGGCTAGATGCTTCTGGCCAAGTCTGACATATTGTTTAATATTAGACAGTGATACTTTAATCAGGGAACAAAACCGAGGTGCTCAAATGCTATTTGTGCAGTGGGTTTTAGCATGCTTAATGATGTGACACAAACTCTCAGGCCTAGTGAGGGGAGCACAGGCATGCCCTGCAACCTGCAGATGATAGAGTGTCATGGTCAGAATAAAGGAGGGGAAATTGGTATATAGTAAGTGAATTGAATTAAGGGGATTACCTTAGTTTGGGTTTTCTTATTTTAAACAGGTGAGAGTATTTTCCTTGAAGAGAAAGTGAATCTGAGGCAGGAAACAGTTAAACAGCTGCTCACACTATGCCCTGAATGCTTGTGGTGGGTGGCTTGATGTCTTGTCCCTTCTTGCTTGTTTCTACCTGTCTGTTTTATGATTGACAGGGCGAAGAGTGAGCAAAACACCCGAGCACATTCCTTCCTTTGGTGGGGAGCTGACCTGCCTCTGCATGGGCAGATGGCAAATGGCAGGAGGAGCGTGCTGGCTCTCCAACCTTCTCTCCTTATGCCTTGGAAGGGTGGCTCTGAGTCTTGGTTATTTCTGTTTCGTGTAGTCTGGCTGTGCTACACTGACTTCTTTTAAGGAACACATTCTAATGTTGAAGCAGGGGGTGCAGTGATGCATTTTACTCGTTCTTGGTTAATGCATCTGGTGTATTTTACAAGTTCTGGTACTAAATTTTCTGAATCAGTGTTGTTTCTTTTCCACTATTTTAACTGCCATGTCTGCATTCAGAAGTATGGATTACTTTCCTCAAAACTTCACCTTTTCAAGTTCCGTTTTGAGGAATAGCATCGGTGGTGTTTACCAGTTGAAGTGTGTGCCTCTGGACTGAATTAGAGTTTGCAGTGCAGATACAGCTATTGGTCTTTCACCAGTACCATTTTCCACTTTTCTTTGTGTTTTGTGGAAGCTTTAATATGATTTTCCATAGAGTTTTATGCTTTAATGTTAAAAACATTGGTGGTATGTTGCATGCATGCACTTTGCCTTCCTGTGTTTGAAACTTTCTGGGCTTAACCCAACCTTTATCCTCTTTTTTTTTTTTGAGGTGACTTCAACATGCTAATTTCATTTTTCTTTCTAGCTATGTTTTAAAGTAGGTCTTTGTACAGCCACTTGTAGAACCTGAGGAGATTTCCCATTTGTCTTGAATAAACTAACTTACCTAAGAATCTTTCTGTTTTTGATGCAGGCTGGGAGGACCTGACCCTCTGGACTATGTTAGCATGTACAGAAACTTGGGAAACCCAGCGCTGAATGTTCCTGAGCACTGGCACTACGTCAGCTTTGGGTTAAGTGACTTGTATGGAGACAACAGAGTGCATGAGTAAGTGTCACTTAAGTTCCGTAGTCCTGTTGCTGCATGTGTTGTATTTTGTGTTGTGTTTTGGAGGAGTGCAGGTCAAACAGCTGGCTTTCTGCTGAGAAGACCCTAGCCCTGTTCTTGCAAGGGGTGACACATGCCTAGTTGTGGATGTAAAGGAATTACTATGCTCCTCTTTGCAGGCTTGGAATGCAATATATTTCCTTGGTAGTGTTAAGTCAAGTGATTTTTATTTTTTTATTATTTTTAAAATATCTTTTATCTGATTGGGAATTTTTTTTTTTTTTTAACTGAATGTCATTTTGTTTTGTTTTTTCATTCTTGCTAGTCTGTTACGGTCATAGGCTTGAATCCTGACCCCACCCTCTGTGTGTTAAATGCCTTCCTCTGGAAAACTGCTGTAAGGGCATTTTTCCTATTGCTGGCACAGCAGTGTTACTGTCAGCGAACTGCCACCCCAGTGGCTGTGTGTAGTGCCAATTTGTGTAAGAGAAGCACACATTTCTAATTGTTTGACTTTTTTTCCTCTCCAGTAATTAAATTATTATCTTAGCGTCTTCGTATGGATGGACTTCAGCAGGTATTTTGTATTAGACCAGGCAAGTGGTGTGATTTAACCTTAGTCTTGTCTGTCTTTTAATCTTACTCCTTAACTTCAGTTAAAGTGAGTATAGTAGCCAAGCTGTCATGGGGCTGTGAACATGGCCTTTTAACCAGCCAGAAATAGCGTAAGATTTCTGTTGCCTCTATTTAGTTAAACTGTCTTTGTATTGTTTCATATTTGCAGGATAAACGTCCTTGGTGAATGGTGCAGGAAAGGCCACCAAGTTTTCCTTCTTATGTTTGTTAAGATTAGACCACCAGTGAGGTGCATCTCTTGCAGTAGCAGTCAGGCAGTTTCTTGAACGTTACCCATGTAGTTTTGTAGAAGGCAATGTCCTCTGGTTCCCTTTTTTCCCGTGTTTATGTTTACAGAACTGTTTTTCAGAAGATAAGTCTCTTAAGACTGAAGTTTATACAGGACCCTAGCATCACAGTGATCTGCCTGAAACATTTAACCAACATATCTACTGACAATAAACCTCAGCCATTAGTTGTTGGGGCAGAGGAAAGGTAGGGCAAGTGAAAGAAATGAAGTGAATTTAAAGGCTTTCTTCCCTCACTTTCACAAGAGACCCTGCCATGGATATGCAGACCTTTGGTACCTTTGTTCTCAGATAATATTTCATCTTTGCCACTGAAAATAGAAGATTGCCAAGATTAGGTGACCTATGTTTACCCATCTGGTTTTGATGGGACTACTTTTGGAAGGAATAAGTGCTGTGCTGACTTCTCTTTGGTGACTTGTCAGCCTGTTTTTCTGTGATGAGTCTCTTCTCTTTGTTCAGACTCTTTCTTGATGGTTTAAAGTGGGAGCAAGGAGTGGATGTGAGGGTCTCAGGTGAAGACAGAAAGGATGATGTGTTTTCATATGTGAAGCTGCAAATTATGGCCCTGGCACATGCTCTGGCTTCTCACTCTCTAAACCTGTCTGCTAGACCAAAAAATGTTGTTGTTCTGTGGTGGACAGCATGAAGCTGAAGGAATGAAACTATCACACAGGTGGAATATTGCAACTTTCCTGGCAGGAGACTTCCTAACGCTCCATACTGTCATATGGTTTGGTCTTGAAATTTTGCCTAAGCTGGTGGAATATGCCTTTTGCTGGCTGCAGGGCACAGAAATTAAACCCTCATCTCTAGAAATAGGTTGCAGAAGACTTCCAAAGCCTGTTAGGTGAAACAGGAACAGTGTCTGTGCCATGCTGTGGTAGGTCTGAAGTCCTTGAATGCCGTGCATGTACATGAGCCTGGGAGGAGGCTTAGAGCTGGAATGCCATGGGGATCTTGCCTGCAACCTCTTGAGCGCAGACCTCGGATCTATCAAGTGATCTCTGTACCCTTAATACACTTTTTTCTGTGTGGCCAGAACAGCGTTCCTGGCTCCACATTCATGTGTCCCTGTGTCACTCACCCTTAGATGTTCACCTGTCTTCAGTTTGTTACCTGTTGGCTTTATTTTGGCCTCATTATTGGAGCTCCAAAACTTAATACTACATGTGCTGTCAAGAAGGCTATCTCTGCCTTTATGGCAAACAGTCTTAATGTACAATTATGTATGTGAAAAACTGCCAAAACCTACACATCTCTTACATGCTAAACCTGCAGTTAGCACTGAGGACAGGCAGGGAGAATATTTCCAAATATTTCCAGAGAAGGGCAACAAGACTGGCGAGGAGTGGCTGAGGGAGCTGAGGATGTTCAACCTGGAGAAGAGGAGGCTCAGGGGAGACCTCATTGCTCTCTACAACTACCTGAAGGGAGGTTGTAGTGAGGCAGGGGTTGGTCTCTTCTCCCAGGCACTCAGTGACAGAACAAGAGAACACAGTCTCAGCTTCAGGCTGGGCGTTAGGAAGGAGTTCTTCACGGAAAGAGTAATTGGCATTGGAATGGGCTGCCCGGGGAGGTGGTGGAGTTACCAACCCTGGAGTGCTTAAGAGGAGGCTGGATGAGGCACTTAGTGCCATCCATGGTTTAGTTAATTAGAAAGGTTAGGTGATAGGTTGGACTTGATGATCTTAGAGGTCTCTTCCAGCCTGGTTAATTCTGTGCTGAGCAACAGTTGCTGTTTGCTAACTCCTCTTGAAACCCAGCTGCCATGTGGATCACCAGACGAGCACTTGGTGCACACTGCAGGGGGTGTAGTTCTTTTCCTGTGCGCTCAAAAGGCTCTTGTTCTCCAGCAGGGAATTTAATAAAACCTTTGTTTAAGAAAATGGGTATCAGTTTCTTTGTTGCTTGAAGGACTTTGGGATTCTGTTGTCCCGGGTAAAGCGTGATGTAGGACGGTTGGCAGGAGTGTAGGATGACAGGGAAGTTGTTAAAATCTTGGGAACACTTCTTTTAAAGGTGGTATGGCACTAAACTCAACTGTGTGGCCTCTGAAAATAGGAGTTTGTGGAGGTTTTTTTTTTGTTTCCCAATTCTATAGAGCACAGAGCTGGATCTGCTCATGTCAGTCAGCAAGGTTCCTGCCATAGGATTGTTTCCATAAACTTGCAGTGTTTCATCTTTTTGACTACACTGTCAAAGGTCTTGACTTTGAGTAGTGTATAGTCTGTTTCTTGTGGACCTCTTCAGGTAATACAGTACAGTCTAGACTAATTATAATACAGCAGTAAATGAAAAGGACTGTTTGTTTGGGGTTTTTTTTGAGTGAACTGGAGGCTCTTGTATTTTTATTTATAATGGAATAGCAAACAGATGTAGCAAGTAATATGAAAATGTTGACTTTAATTTATATTTTTTAATAAGAACCTGAAAAGTCTGAAGTGGAGCTCTCCCTGTGCCTCCTTGTTGACAGATTTATTTTCAGTTAAAGCAGCACTATTTCCTGCTCTGCTTAAATATCAGCTGTACTCTGCTTTACAGAACTGGTCTGGTTTTAGAGAGTCTACAAAATAAGATGGAAGAAATCTAAGAATTTTGAATGGTGAAACCTTTTTCATTTAAAACCACTCAGTGTTTCATGGTTTAATGGCAACCACGACACCAGCTGTGCTGGGCTGATTGCTCTAAAAATCCTAAATCATGACGTCATGACAGCATTAGGGAACCGCAGACCTTTCAGGGGGATTTCATGCCAAGCTGCTTGAATGGCAATGAGTCTTTCCAGTCGAGCACACTGCACAGCTTGAGTGACAGCAGAAATCCTACCAGGACATTTTTTACAAGTTATGATCAGTTTTTAACTTTTTCTATACACAAAACCATTGTGTAACTTTTAAAATGTGTTCAGCAGGGTCAGAGCCTAGCCTGGTTTTGGACTATCGTTTCTTTAGGAAGAGATCCTGCACTGCAGTGACAAGTGTGTGCATAGCATGTGAGCACACGGACAGAGTGCATCTGGCCAGTGCAGTTGTGGGAGACAGGTCCTGCACCCTTCTCCACGCCTCGCAGGCAGCTACTGCCTCACAGCAGCAATGCGATGGCAGATACCACTGTCAGCAGGTCTAAGGCATCTGATCTTTTCTGCAGTTGCAGGCATGAGAATGACTTCTGCCTATGTGGAGAATGTGTGTCCGAGGAAGACACTGTCGGCAAGCGTGGATGGACTCAGACTCAATCAGTGGCAATGCCAGCTCCTGCTACTGTGATGCCATGGTGTGTCCCAGCCCTGGGTTGTGCTGGCACAGGGCTTTGCAGGACTGTCCTGGAAGCTGGGAAGTGATGTGTGTTTTAGCCAGACTGACTTGTATCTCCAGTTCTCTCTAGGGCCGAGGCTGAATCTTCAGTTAATCTGTTGTTCCTGGAGCTCAAGTGCTCACCCTTTTTGTTAACAGCTTAAAAAGTATGTCGAAAATGAGATCCATGATGTGATAGAATTCCTGAAAACCTTAAATATACTTATTTGTATTGAAATTGCAAGGTTGTGATTCAGATCCACAACAGAAAGCAAAACTTATGTTATGGCTTGGTTAAGAGATAAGATTTTTTACTTGTGGCCTTCCCACATCTTGAGAAGATACTTGCCAACTGTGTTTTGATGTTTAGCTTTTTATGCAAATTGTGATTGGGTTTTCTGGTCTGTGCAAACTTCATATTGACAGAGGTGGTGTTCTTTGTTTTGGTTTGTGTTTTTGTTGGGGTTTTGTGGTTTGTTTGGGGGCAGGGGTTGTTGGTGGTTTTTTGTTGGTTTTTTTTGTTTTGTTTTTGGAGTGTTTGGGGGTTTTTTGTTTGTTTTTTTTTCTCATGGCAACTAGCCAGGAGCCAGAGCAGCATCCCATTTGCATAAAACCAAAAAGATTACAGCTGCCTTCGTCTTCAATACAGATGCAGGGTACCACCCGTGGAGACAACAGGTTCCAACTTACTGTGGTCCTTTTGATTTGCACTACTTACTGTTTGCATCAGGATGGAGCAGTGCATGCCGGGATAACATGTTGTCTCTGTGGGTGGTGCCTCTCTATTAAAGGTGAGGGTAAGCATGGGCCTTTCAAGATCTCCAGTCCGGCTTGTGTTCTGCTGGCTTGTATAGATCCTCTGAATGACCTTAACTTGTAAAAGGGCAAGGATGCTTGTTAGAGCTAGGAGGAAGAAAAAGAAGAGCAAAACTGGATCAGGTAACAAATGCAAGGCTTGCAGAGGGGTGGATGTTTTCTGGAAGGTTTTTTCCAAGTATGAAAGGAGTTTGAAAAGAGTATTTAGAAAATAGCCTGAAAGTTGGAACGAGTGCTCTCTTTCCTTTGAGTGCATGCTGGCTTCTCCTTTGAGTCTGCATGAATGTAGGATGGAGTAGTGCTGACAGCTGTCACTTCAGTGGCCTCTTAGTTCTGTAGCCTTTCATAAATTTAAAAACTCACTGCCCTCAGCTTGCCAACCTTTAGCCTTAAATTTTGGTATTTAATGGGTCCCTAAGTGCTTTATAAACCACATGTCTGAAGCACTGCTGAAATACTACACCAAACTCCAAGGTGACAACGAACGCTTTTAAAATTGCAGAGACTGACTCTACTCCTCTTTGTTTTCATGAAAATGCAATGAAGTAAGAGGCCTTTGGGAAGATCGTAAATCAGAGAGGGGGTGGGGATTGTTGTGCATCCATTTTCCAGTTAAGATTTCTTAGAGTTCAACATGCTTACCTTGGAGAGATGAAATATCAAATCCATTACATTTGGAGTTGAGCCTGGAATTTAAGGAAAATTATTTTATATCCAAGGTTTTCTTCCACCTTTCATGGTGACCAGTTACTTTCAAGTGTGGTGTTGAAGCATACTTCATACAAAGAAACTGGATGATGTTCTTAAATAATAGCATGGATGTGTAAACCCTCCTTTCCTCATGCTAATTTTGAAGACTGTGTCAGGGCTGGCTGTGTGGTATTTACTTCAGCAGATGGAATAGGGAGGTAAGGTTGAGTTTTGGGATGTATCCTCAAGTTGAGAATCAGCAAATTGTGGTTCTGCTCCTGAGCCAGGCTTTTGTAAGATGTGACTGTGGTGGATTGGTTGTGGGGAAGAGCCACAAAGGAAGTGAAATTCTGGGGATTTACAGTCACCCTGAGGAGCAGCTTCTATGTCTCCATAACTTTCTGCTTTGTGTTGCCATGGCTTCATCTGTGGGAATTGAACTTTTGCCAGTGCACTGAAGAAATTTCTCTTCTGTGTAGCATTGCTAGAGGTGGAGCATCTGCCCCAGCTATAGGAAATGATATAGGAGGACATGGTCAAGCATCAGTTCAGCAGATACCAATAGCTAGGACTTGGGGGAGGGAGAGTCCATGATGCGCACCATACTCTGGACTTCATTTTCCTTCCTAGGACTCTAGTTTCTGTCAAAAATTGACCCCAAATGTCATGCTTAGTTTTTCCAGTTGGTCTTTTTCTTTCTCAAGTAGAGGGGAAAGGAAGGTTCATGGTAGAATGAGAAGGGAGAGGCCATGCGGTTGGGGAGTTCTATGGCAGAAAGTGTATTTCCTTTTAATAATAGCTTATTTGAGAATTCTTCAGAGATGAAATCAGTAATTTAGGTGCAGGAGGACAGCAAGGTCTGGTTTCTAATGGGTTTGTCTTATGGTTGATATTTTTCTTGTCTATGAAGATATGGGTTAGACTGAATTTTTCCAAATAATGAGGGTATTTTTAATAGTTCTCACCTGTGTTGATCCTCTGGTGTCTAGAAATATACTTGTGCTTCTACTGTAATTGGTTTACTAGAAAAGCCTGTAGATTCTCTATCTGCCTGTTTGCTTTTTCTACCTTGTAAGGATGTGGTATTTGGGGAACAACTCTTCCTTTGAGGAACTTGATTCAGTGTAACCAATGAGTTCACAAATCGTGGGGACATTTTAAAGAAGCACATGCACAAGTGTGATCACTTAAGCTTCAATAACTTATTTGCCAGGCCAAAAAAATGATTAAACCAAACATCATGTCTATTTACATGTCCCATTGACTATGTCCCTCCAACAACTGAAGCAATGTACCAAGATTTGTGTTTCTCCAGTGGAGGCAGACCTCCCTCGAAGCTATGGTCACCATGGGAATTTTCCCCCCCTCACCTCTTCCCAGGCAGAATGCACTTGGATTCCAAATGTCATTTGTTGGAGGTAGTTAGCATCTAAGATGAAAGATGCAGGCCACCTATGGAGAGAAGTCCGCTTTGTGCTGCGGTCTATCTCTGCCTGTGGAGGTTGTGGGGCGAGAGCATGCTTGAACTGTGATGGATTTGGAATTATTTTTTTTTTTCTAAGCATTGAAGGAAATTAATTTAACATTTACAGCACGGTAGTTGAATTTACAAGGAGGACTGTTTTCAATTAAAAAAAAAAAAAAAAAAAAAAAGGAAAAAGATTGGAAGTGGATTTATAGCTGAGTGTTATTGAAGGCAAGCCCTGCTTCCTGTTCAGTAGCGCATCTGCGCATGCATCCCAGTAAGCTGAGCCTCTCTCTGCCATGCAGAGAAAGGGGCACGAACTGGATGATTTCTTTTTGTCAGCAGAACTGTGACATTTATGATCTTGGTGTATGGGAGGAGAGTTGGCCCAAAACAAGGTTTCCTTACTCTCGTCTCCCAGCTGGGTTAGTGCTGAATGACGTGGGAGAGCTTGCAGTCTCTGCTCTCCCAGCGAGTTTGGCCTGCTGGGAAGAGGAGTGACTGGGGATCAAAGTTGGGTCTTCAAGTGAAAGATTGTTTTATGTGATAAAGATCTGTTTAGGATGTTCTAAAATGCAAAAATTAAAAGCCAGTGGACTTTTCTTCAGTGGGACATGAAGATAAAAACATGTTTTGAGCTGTGTGGCCATTTCTGGCTGTGAGTTCAAAAGAGGATTGACTTTTTTTTTTTTTTTTATCCTTTTGCTGCCTGGAATAATGATACTAACAAAATGAATGTTTGAAGAGATGCATCTGAATGCTGTTATTCATACCTAATCCCCTTTTTTCCCCCCCTCAACACAGATTTAGCATTAGGCACATGCCTTCTGGACTAGTACTAGAAGAGTCTGTGTTTCTTTGCAGGACAGTGGCTACAGTTGGTAACCACAAATTACCACTGGTAACAAAATTAACAATTTTATTTGAAGAACTGAGCTATTGGTATTTCTCTGTCCTAGGCTTGAAGCTCCATGGCAATGATCTAACTCAGCTGCCTCTCTACTGTCATCTCAGTTTTGAATCGAAGCCCAATAGGCAGTGACACCAGACTAACAAAGGAGGGCCATAAATCTTTGGTGGTCTCCCATTCAAATGGTATTCCCTTCTTTAGACAAAGGAGTGGCTAGAACTCCTGAGTGCCACTCTGCCTCCAGGGATGGTAAACAGGGAATGGATCATCTGGTGGGATGCATTTTTTTGATCACTTGACAAAGCTGGGTAGATGGGATACCACCTGACAAAGGACTTAGGTTTAAAGAAAGGTTTTGCAAGGACTCTTAAGAACAAAAAGCGAAAGAAAAAGACCAGAAAACTGGGTTTGTGGGTGTTTTTGCAGGATCTAAACAGGGTGGGCGGAGGTGAAGGGGGACTCAGCCATTCTTGGGGAGCTCTGATTTAAACTCGAAGGACAGAGACAAGGGAAGGAGGGAAGAGTGCACAGATGGCTCATTGTTTTGTCTAGCTCAGTGTTCTTGCACTGCCGAAGTGAGAGGCAATTGTTTTAAAATCCCTTTTGCAAAGAGTGCTGTTTGCTTTTCAGCTATCCCTCCTCCCTGAGATGCAAACTGTAAACCAGAGGGGCTGGTCTTTTACACCCGTTTGTTTTGGATTGTCAATGAGCTGTCCACGGAACCCGGGACAGTTGCTGGGCTGCAGAGCATCACTCCTGTAAGGGAATGGGGGAAGAGCACTGTGGGAAGTGCACTGCAGCAGCTGGGGAGAAGGCGAGAACAAAAGGATGCACTGGAGGGGCTGATGGGGAGCAGTGTCTGGCTTGGGGAGCTTTACCAAAGCTATGAAATGTGGCATAACTGCACATACCTTACCTGCGATGACATCTAACGTGCAGTCTTGTTTTCTTACACCATTTCATTTATTTTTGTAACAAGTAATTCGTTAGTGTAGAGTAATACTGCCATTTCTATACTGTTATTCTTTCTACTCCTCCAGTTCCACTGGCATAGCTCCTTCCCCTCCTCCCCTGTGAATTGTTGTGGCCTTTCTGGAGCTGGGGCCTTTTTTGGCGTAGTCGCCGAAAATAAACCATAAAGGCAGCTGTTGTTATGAGTAAGGCTCAACAGGGGAATTTTACCAGTAGAACTACAGCAATATAATTATACTGGTCAACTAGTTACAGTAAATTTCCTCATGAAGACAAGCCTTAAGTTGACATTTCCTAGCTAAGTTGAATCCATATGTGTGACTTTATTATGCAAAAATAATATATCTCTGGGCCTTGAATTCTTTTTCACCCAGAAGGGTAATGTTAAGCAGGAAAGCAAAGAATTTGGTGTTCAGGGATGGATGGATGATTGTTTGTAACCATGGTGGCACTGAGCTGTGGGCTGAACTCTGGGTATTAACTGGGTATAACTGAAGTGGTTTGGCTGTGCCACAAAACTCTTTTCCCACTATTAAACTCTTTAGAGGTAAGCCTAGACCCCCTGAAAGGAAGTGGGGAATAATGCTTTCTTTCCTGCTTTGTTTGATTTAAAGAGGCCACGATTTATCCTTTTAGACTTTGTCTTGCAACAAACAGGAGTCCACGTAACATCCACAAGCCAGGTATTTATTTTTATAGATCAAGCATAATGGTCTGTGACTCTTACCTCTGCAAGTTTCCAGTGGTTCAAAGGAACAAGAGTCTTGTAGGAGAAGCTTAACACTTAAATGCAGATTTCAAACAAACAAAAAACCCCAAAACACAAAACCCCCACAAACTAAAAAACAAACAAACAAAACCCCAAACCCAACAAAGTAGACTTTTCATTGCAGTTGTCTCCTGTTTCCCTTTTGGGAGTCTTTCACCAGCAGTTTGGTGCTTTATTTTTTCTGGATTTGTAGCTTGAGCTCCAAGGGCCTTTCCCTGTCTTAGCTGGTTAAGATCTCTTACGATGCTCACTGCAATGTTTTTGAGTGCACCTTTTGCAATTAAATATACCTATGTAACAGACTATGTAACAGCCCAGCAGGTAAAGTGTTGTCTTGATTTCCACAGCTAAATAAATTGGAGGTTAAATTCCAAATCCAGCAGGATACTCAAGTGCCTAAACATTGCTTGAGTTCCTAAAAACTCCTAAATACCTTTTGTTCATCAAGCTCACATATCACACAACTCAGAACTTGATTGTACGAGAGTCCTATGAAGGTGCTCAAAGGTCTCTTAAAGCTGTTTATTGCATGAGTGTTTGTTTTTTTTTGTGTTTGGTTGATTTTGACATATGTTTTTTAGTCAGCAGGAAAGTAATGGGAAACACCAGTGTATGTATTCTATGTAACATGTTGGAGCCCTGATTCTCACCTGAGACTTTTAAGCAATGCTGAAAAAAAAAAAATCAACTGTAGCTGTCAGTGTAGCTTCTGGCTCTGGGTTTTTCTCTTATTCTTTCCACCCTCCCATACTGCTTTTGAAAGCTACTTTTGTTATGCGAATGGGTTCCTCCCAGCAGCTGCAGAACTTTCCACAGTAAGAGCTAGGAAGGAGCCAGGAGACACTGCAAGGAAAGTTGGTGCCCTTTTCCTGGCTGCTCACTAAGTGCAGCGGTACTGTACTGCCCACTCATGCTGGCTTAAACTGGCCCTTAGCATATGTTCTCTTGCTTGATGAGGTTGCAGCTAAGGCTTAGGTGGAGTTTTGAAGATGTATTCCCATTCCCTGCAGGCTATGCAAAGACCAGTGTATCAGAGCTAAGGAATATGAAATGGGATCTGTATGCAGATGAATGGTTTGTCCTCCTAAATGCAGTGTGGCACAGTGACCTTGTGCTGTGTTTCCAGAATCACCTCCAGCTTGGGCCAAATATTGGCACTGTTCTGTTGGATCTTGAAGAAATGAAGTAGCTCTCAGTTGCATCATGATGCAGATGGTGGTTGAGAACCTGATCTCAGGGGCGCCTTAACTGAGTTTAGACAGATTCTGGTGCCTGTGAGGTGGGAAGCGTTGGTGGCTCCATGGAGAAACGTATGAACCCTCAATCTGAAAAGCATGACCAATCCTCTACTCACTTGAGGGTTTTTTTTGTTTCGATGTTTTGGTTTGGTGTGGGTTTTTTGTTGTTTTTTTTTTATATGTTTTGTGGAAATCATGAAGGTTAAATTATTCGATCTTGTCAGTTTAGTTATGACTAATGGAGGTCAAAGCATCACCTACTGTTACAGCTACATCCATCCACCAAAAAACAGAGAGAATAAAAAGTAAACAGGCCTCATCTCTTGCTGGGGTAGAGAGTGATGGATCCCATGCAACCTCCTGTTTCATATTTTGTTGTTGTAGTCATTTCCCGTTTTCAGTATTTGTCCATGCTGTGCAGAATGTGGAGTTAATTTCCCAGCTTTTGTGACCTTGATAGATGCAGTATAGAAGTATTTCCTATATGATAAGTGTGTCACGTTACACTTTGAAGCACGGAAATATCATTATTTTACATCTGAGAGTCAAATTACTAAGTAACTTTTTGAGGAAGATGGGAAGTTTGTAGCAGACAAGAGATTCAAACTTAATTTGCCCGGATGCTGTTTTAGGACTTTGGGAGTATTCTGAAGTTTCTTGACTTAGTGTTAATAATGAAGCAGAGAGATCCCTTTGGCACCTATAGCCTTTTGTCCTTATCTGCAGGCAGCATCATTGCATGTGTAACTACACTGATACTCTCCAGAGTGAGACAGTAATGCTTCCAAGCCTCAAGATCCAGGAGCTTAACCTTCAGCAGCTAAGTGGGATCCTATCCTTTTTCCAGATGCTGCTGGTTTCATGGCATGGACAGCTGAACCTCAAAGAAGCAACTTTTAAAGTGTGTTAACTTGCAGTGCAATACAGTGAAGTGACCTGAAAACTGATGGTGGTTTACTTTAACATGGTAGTCTGGATCACAGGATGTCAGGGGTTGGAAGGGACCTAAAGAGATCGAGTCCAACCCCCATGCCAGAGCAGGACCATACAATCTATCTCAGGTCACAGAGGAGAAATCACAGTTCAGGAGCTGTTTCTGATATAACTGTGGAGCTGAATAGTTCTGTCAAAATGGGTTTAACTCACACGGTTCAAGAATTATCAACTGCGGGCCCTCCCAGCTCAGTTTTGGACACAGAATAGCAGTAGTAAAAGTTCATACCTGTGTTCTTGGCTGTGATGCTTCATAGGATCATTTGGGTTGGAAGAGGCCTCCAGAAGTTTCCAGCTGATGCCTGCTCCAGAGGGTCAACTTCCACAGCCTCCCTGGATCTTGTTCCAGGATTTGATTGCTATCATGCAGGAAGGATTTACAGTTACATGTAACTGGAGTCTACATTTGCAGTTTTTCTGTGCATCTCTGGAAAAGGTCTGACTGCTTCTTCCCTTTGTCATCCCAATAGGTGAAGCTGAGCAATAAGATCTCCCCTCTTTCAGACTGTTCTGAACAAACTCAGCACCCAGCCTTTCAGTAGGAGAAACTCAACCAAGAGTTTCTCACGTGCCTGCCTGATTTAGATGCGTAAAAAGTGGTTAGTCTGTCACATCTATGAAATGCACACGTTTTCCGTGATGCTTATGTCAAAAGCTGCTGGAAACCTCTACTGTATTATCACATAGTTCAAGTGACGCTCTCTTAAGACAGTTATGTCTGCAGATTTAGGAGCAAGGTTGACTCAACTCTGTTGCCTGAAAGTCTAGGGCGAAAAATCAATTTACTCTTGTATCAACATTCATCATTTACAGAAACAATTTTCTAAAAACAAAACCTAAACTGTGAATCTCTAGGCTTCAGAGGGAAGATTGTCACTAGCTGAGTTTCGAAGAAGCCAATTACTAAAATGTTTGAAATCAGTGTTTTATATGTGAGTGAAACTTAAGTTTCCTTTCTCTCCTCTGCCCTGTAACAGCACTTCACTTGCTGAATGTTCTTTTTCATACTGACCAGCACAAATTGATTCACAAATTTTACTTGGAGCTGTCTCTGTGTAATTTTTCTAAGCAGATCCTACATAAGTGTTTCAGAAATCTGAGAAACCTGCCTCCAAACAACTGTAGGGCAAATGCCTTTGTGTCTGTTTTGATTTAAATGTTGGAATAACTGTCTACAAACAATTTAAGTCGCTGTTTCTAGAAAGGGCTTAAATTTGGTTGATGGCTTACACGTTTGATGTGCTTCAGGAGTGAACTCTAAGCAATGTCTGTGGACATAGCTATAGACTGGCATCTCAAGCACTGTGTGACACTGGCTTTCTGACCTTAATTTTACACAAAAAGAAATCTTTGCGCATGTGTTGGTTTTGCATTGGTATTTCACTGCTTATGCATGAAGCTTTTTCTTAAGTCAAGTTAGAAAGGAGTCCAGTAAGGTGCTGGACACAAGTTTGGGGTGGCAAGACCTCGTGGAATTTCCTGTTGAGTGCTCTGAAGAGATAACCATCTGACATCCAGATAACTACCCCCTGCTTTTCTCAGATGTTTTAATGTGTTTTTCTTCAATATTGATGCTTCTCTCAACACCATGAGACAACGCAGGAAAGTATGCGGGTAAGCAAGTGGGTTTTGGTCAAAATAACTTTCCTGCATACTTTTTAACCTTTCATATAGGGGGATTGCTTTGTCTGTTTTCTTATGAAATTGCTTCACACAAGCTTCCCAGTGTGCTGCCAGGCTCTTGAATGAGACACTTAACATTGTTTGAGAGTTGCACTAAAAGCAACCATTTCTTGTTAGGCAAGCTTTTGGAAGCAGCAGGTAGGGTACCTTTGGGGTTCTTTCGTTGTTTTGTTTTGTTGTTTTTTTTTCCTCCCTGAAGCTCTGGAGACTGAAAGTCATCGTCTTATAGTGGGAAGGCATCTTATTGCGCACCTGGAGCTTGAATTCAGAAAACAGACTCTGTGTAATCTTGTTTGGGGCATATCAGCTCTAGCACAATGTTGTTTCTGAGATCTGGGGATGCTAAGGTGTTCCAACTCAGTGGCTGTAACAGCCTGCTGAAGACTTCTCCTGCGATGCAGCATGTACGATCATCTTTTGTGATAGTTACTAACTGTGCAGTGTTAAAACCACTGGTGAGAGTTTGGCCTTGAAGTACTTTGGTCTTAGCAGTTAGATTTTAGGCACCAACCATCAGACTGGTCACCTTCTCAAAGTTTTTAAATCTCCTAGTAGACTCATCTGGAGTATTAAAAGCTGTGGACTGTCAATTACTGTGGTACCTTTTGCTAGTTATGGTTTTTTTGGGTGGGTGGTTGGTTGGTTGGTTTGGAGTGCTTGGGATTTTTGTGGAGGGGAACAGGTGATAAGCGTGGAGGTGGGGTGGTAGGACTGAAATTGTTTTCCGGTGAAAGTAACAGCAGCCTTTCCTGATGACAGGCTTAGAAATGTAGTGATACTGTATTTCTGGAGCCTTCAAAATAGTATCAGAAAAGCTCAGCAGCAGCAGTTGTCTTTGTAGAAGATGTTGGAGAAATGCAATGAAGGAGTTGAAGCAAAAGACAGCTTAAGTGATTTCACAAAAGTAGTGGAGATAGAGCTGAAAATTGAAGCTGGGACAAGCTAGCCCAGAGTACTGCACACCTGCCTTCACATCCTGGAAGAGACCTGATTTGTCTCCCTGGAGCTGCTGGGAGTAGACCTGGAAAATGCAGTTTTAACTATCCCCAGATAGTCTGAAAGAGCTTTCTTCTTGATCTCTGGCTGAAATAATCCTAGCGAAGGGCCAGCGTTTCCTGATGTAAACTCCCTTTTTCAGGGATTGGTTCACCGAATATGTTTATATACACATACTCTGAAACTCTCAAAAAATAAACACCTAGTACACTCTGCTCCTTGTCCAGACTGCAAAGCTTTCAAAAGCAGAATTTCAGCAAAACAGCCATTTTGCACTGCAGTGAGGCAGACCTCCTCTGGTTCCTTGCAAATGCGAGAATGAAAATGCGTTGGCAAATAGCTTTGATTTAAACTGAAAAGCCTCAGGTTTTCAGAGCTGCTTTTAAAGCAAAGGGCTAGTTTGGCTTTTGATCCTCTTAAGCTGAGTTATTTGATGTGAAAAACGCCCTGGGTACTCTGCTGCAGAGGGGAGCAGCTTTTCAGTTCTCTGTGTGTGGCTTCAGGAGAAGGCCTGGCGAAGCAGAGAGTGGCAGGGGGCTCCAGGGGCCCGGCTGCATGGCTCTGTAAATAAAGAGGCCTCTATTTCTTTGGATTCGTTTGCTGGAACTAAATATCGTGATCAGTGAAACTCTTACCTCATTAAAGGAACAAGCCAGGCTCCTTCAGTGTATGTGCAGTGCTGCAATGTGGTCTGTTCTGCTGAGCTGATTTGCTGAACAGATAAAGGGAATTTTAATCCAAAGAATGGCATGTGATATATGACCTTGGCTTCCAAAAGGTTTATTTTTGTTCGTGTGACAAAATAAGGGTTTGATATTAAATATAGAGTTGGATTTGACTTGGAAGATATCAGAGCCTTCCATTTCTGCTGTAGTCAAAACATGAAACTATCCGATATGTGCCAGTGGGCGTGCAGCAAGCCAAGAATTTCTCCATCAGTGTTTGTTTTTGTGAAAACTTTGCCAGCTGCTTTGCAGTTGGGTTGGCTATAAGGCTGATGTGCTGTGTGTTGGAGGGCGTGAAGTAGTGGTGGATGCAATACAGTCCATGCAGTTTCTTCATAGTATTTTTAGTTTTGGGGCAAAATGTGAATTTTTTTTTTTTTAATTTTTGTTTTCTTCTTAGTATTTTAGGGCATTGAAAAGAAATTTTCACTCAAAACTGCAGGGTTCAGCAGAACTGAGGCTTAAAACAAACTGTAATACTCAGATCTGTTAGTAAAAAAGCTTCATGGCGTGTTGCAGCTTCTTATTAATGTACCTGGGGCTGTGCACAGATACCAAATTATTAATTGCGGTGTTTTCATTCTGCACACTCTCCATCTCAGTTCCTCATCTTACTGTAAAGCTGAAGGGGTTTTGGATTGCTGCGTTCTAGTTGTTTTGCCTAAGAAATGGCCTGCAAAGTACTTCAGTGTTGAGATGCTGAACAGAGGTCTAAAGCTTGTGTTCTAAATTGGCTATGGTCTGAACTGATCACCTTCAGATTAAAAAAAAAAAGAAAATCACAAAGAAAAAAAAACTAAAAAAAAAACCAAAACACCTTTGTCAAAACCACCACCCCAATCACCATCTTCTTTGCTCACTGAGAAACCAACCCCAAATAGTGCCATAATCTTGTCTCTGTGGAGCAGGAAGTGTGTTATAAGAACGTATAGGCTCCACAGTTCACACAGGAGCTGAGATCAGGCTAATCTGCCATGGATGCTTTGCCATCCTCTTGGAAGGGAACAACTTAGTATAGGTGTGGGTAGCTGTGAACTTGGGAAGGTCAGTGAAGGAGATCTTGTCCAAAACTGGCATCAGTGTGCTTTAGCTGAACTTTTTCCATCTATGACTTACTCTCACCCTTCCCCTCACTGTTTTCTGTGGAAGTGTTCAATGTCTCTTCTGAAACTGGGTTGGTTAGGGATTGTTAAAGTTTGTTGGTTGACCATGAGTGGCTGAAGGTGGTTGACTTTGCTGGAAGTTTTCTGGAAGCTCGGTGAAAATTTGAAACTTGCGGAAAGGTGCCTGAGTTTGAACACCTACAAGACTACAACAGTGGGCACATGCCCTACAAGAAGGCAGCTGTCGTGTTTCCACATGGAAGTAATGGATCACCTTGGTATAGATGGTGGGAATCTCACTGTATTGGCTCCCTGATCATGGATGAGTTTCTTGATCATGACAGGTGTGTCTTTTGGCTTGTTGGTAATGCCTTGGACAAAAATGGATGGAGGTGGTTTTGAAGAACAAGAAGCTGCTAACAGCCCAACTAGAAGGGAGGAATCTGTTCATCCTTGTTGATGATAAAAAGCCATTTATTTGGTATTTTATTCTTACACCAGGTGTATTTGAAGGTCTCGAGTTTCTTACTGGGCAGATTAATTTCCCATGCATTGGCTGGCTGTAGCTGCTACTTGGCTCTCCACCAGTGAACTAATGCATCCTTAGCCTCACAAATTTTGGAGTTGGAGCCAGTGTAAGCATTTGCTCCCTTGTGAAAAGGACTCATGTAAGAGAAGCTAAGCTTCATAACTCAGCTACCAGAATATTCTTTGTGATTTTCAGTCGGAAGCATGTGGCAGAGTTAGAGGTTTACTTGCTGAAACTGACATCTGTCTCCATTCTCATGTAAGTCCTCCAAACTTCATACAGGAGCTCTGATCCTGGGTTATGGTCCATTGTGCATTGAGGGAAATTTTATGTCAGCTGTTGAAACTACATTCACCTTACTCTCAAATACAAGGCTTTTTTTCAAAGGATAAATCAAAAGCTTTGGCAAAAATACTAACAGAAAGTGACCATTCTAATTGGATTCTGAATATTAGTATTTCTTGCTCTGAAAGACTCATCTGAATTAAACACAAAGGGTTTCTAAAATAATCACAAGCTTTTAAAGCCACACATGTCACAGTCTCTTCAAAAACATATTACCAATCTAAAATTCAACAGATCAAACACTTTTTTACTTTATAGACTGTTACCTCAGAGCAGCTGCACAGTACAAATGAATTCCATGTATTTGAATTTTGACTGTAATGAAGCAGTGCATTTTCAGCAATATATGACCATTAACTGCTCAAAAACATTTAAAAATCTTACCTTTAAATGCAAACCTCTGATATGCAAATAGGCTTTTTCTAAGATTGAACTGTTAGTTTCAGAATTTGAGAGTTGCAGACATTTGAGCGTTTTTTAGAAGGTACTTTTTAAAATGGGAAAGTAACTTATTACTTGTTTCTTTTTATTGTATTTATCTTCTAGTAGTTCTTTGCTTTAGAGTCTTTCATTACTGTACCAAAAATCATGTAAGTAATATTGCCTGACAGTTTTACTGCTTTGTCGACTACTTGTATGTTGCTGACCAGTAATGTTCTCCTAAATGCTCATCTTCCTTTACATTTGATGGGTACTCACTGGGACACTTCTGTTACTCAGTAAATTGCAAATAAAGAATCCGTGGTCTTCTTTTGAACAGTGATTTCTGGGAAGCAGAGAGATATGTGAATTAAAAAAAAAAAAACCAAAACGCTCACTAAACTCTAGCTAGAATTGTATTAGAAGTAGAACAGTGTTGTTTCAGGAGGAAATTCAATAGGGAGACATCTTACTTTCCAAGAATTTTAACTGTGAAAGATCACCCTGAAGGCCTTTTCTTAACTTTGATCTTTCTTAAAATTGACCGTTCCTAATGTGTTTCGTTTTTGTTGTGTGCTTTTTCCTGGAATCAGTCCTTGAAAACTCTCCACTTTGAAGTGTTTTTGTTTCTCCCTTTAGGAACTACTTCTTGTTTCCCTTTGCTAACTGATGTGTGAAAGTAATGAAATACTGGAGGGCTGCTGAGCGTACAAAATGCAAGTTGTGAGGCTATCACCATCCCCTACCAGTCTTTGTGGCAGACCTGCAGGCATGATTGCAGAACTCGGGTTTCTCTGTACATCCAATTTCCACTCCCTGGCTGACTGGTTATTCAGTAAGCTCTTACTTTAAGAACCAAATGTAGCGACTTGAATTGTTGCTTAAAGGTGCACTTGCTTCCTCAAAGAGGTTTTGTATGCTCTAGTTGGCCATTTTGAAATGCATTTTCTGCTCTGTTCATAGAGAACCTGTTTCTGTAATATACAGTTCTCACATTCTTTGTTGAGGATAATATGGGGAGAAACAGAGGTAAACATGCTTGTATATTTTTATACTAATAGCCTTTATTTGCTATGTTCTTTGCTCCACTTTATTGCAGATGTCTAACTGATTTTTCCAATACTTCTTTTTTTTTTTTCCAGATTTTTTTCCTTTTGTTGTATTTTAGGCATGTTTGAAAAAAATCAAAACTGCAGGATTCATGAGAAATAAGGTGTAAACTAAACTGTGAAATATTCAGATGTGTTATTGCAGAAACTGCTCTGTTGCAGCATGTTCAGTTTGTGTACCTGGGGCCACACACAGATACAAAATAATGAGTTTTCCTTCTGTGTGCATGCTCCATCTCAGATCATTGTCTTAATGCAAAGCTAAGATATTTTTTGACTATTGTATTATAATTGCTCTTGTTATATTTTGGGTTGTTCCATAGTCTAGTTCCGTCCTTATAGGATTATAGAATTGTTTCTATTGGAAAAGATCTCTAAGACCATGGTCTCTAATCATTGACCAAGCACCACTGTGGCCATTAAACCATGTTCCAAAGTGTTTTTTGGACACCTTCAGGGACAGTGACTCCTCCACCTTCCTGAACAGCCTATTCCAATGCCTGACCACTCTTTCAGTAAAGAAAATTTTCCTAATATCAAATCTAAACTTCCCCTGGTGCAGTTTCAGGCTATTTCTTCCCATCCTGTCACTTGATACTAGGGAGAAGAGACCAAGGTCCACCTCTCTACAGCCTCCTTTCAGGGAGTTATATAGAGCAATGAGGTCTCCCCTCAACTTCCTTTTCTCCAGACTAAACAATTCCATTTACCTCAGATGCTCCTCATAGGACTTGTTCTCCAGGCCCTTCATCAGCTTTGTCATCCTTCTCTGGATATGCTCTAGCATCTCAATTTCCTTCTTGTAGTGGGAGGCCCAAAACTGAACACAGTATTCAAGGTATGGCCTCTCCATGCTAAGTACAGGGAGACAATCGCTTCCTTGCTTTTGCTGGTCAAACTATTCCTGATACAGGCCAGGATGCTGTTGGCTTTCAGGACCACCTGAACACTCTGCTGGCTCATGTTCAGCTGGCTGTCAACCAGCACTCCCAAGGCTTTTTCTGCCAGGGTGCTTTCCATCCACTTTGCCCCAAACCTGTGGCATTGCCTGGGGTTGTTGTGACGCAAGCATAGGACCTGACACTTGGCCTTGTTAAATCTTGTGCAGTTGACTTTAGCCCGTTGATCCAGCCTGTCCAAATTCTTCTGCAGAGCCTTTCTACCCTTCCTTGGCTTCAATTCTTAACTACTCTTTTTGCATCACTTGAAAGTCTTCTACAAACTTTCCTTGAAGAATTCTGAAAGTTGTATTGCATAATGGGGAGCTACATCAATGCTCAGGTCTGAGCAGTTTTAACACTTGTCATTAGGCAGGGTCACTATGCAGTGTTTCTGCTTCAAACTATACCACTTACTTTTGAAACAATCCTTCCAGCACTTTGAGCTGACCATCACACTGCTGGTGAGCTGTGTTTTTCTTTTCAAATGGAAGGCATTCTTGTCACTGTTTGACTGGTTTTAGGAGCGGTACAACGTTAATGCTTTGTGCACTGGATCTTTAGTGTGTGCCAGCAAGGTACCAGCATCCAAGGCATTTGTAAAGGTTCTCCAAAGAATTTTCAGGTATTGGAGATCTGAACTTGTAAAATTATATTAGCTTAAGAAACCTTCTGTAAGGTGTCTTTGTGCTCAGTACGAATCTTTCCTTCTTTCCTCTTCCTTTATGGAACAGCCACAGCAAACAAGTGGGTGTTGCAGTGATGCTAGTAGAAAGGACACAGATGTCCCTAACTTGGTTTTAAGTTTGCAGGCTTATGTATTAGTCCATGAGGTTGCTTGTTTTCCACAGGCAAATGTGGCATTTTTACCTGTTGGAGGCTTTTAACAAGAAATTTCCTGCATGTATAAATATTTTTTTTTTTAAAGAATTCTCAAGGACTAGTTTTGCTGAAGCGAAGAGTAGTATGGGGTATCCTCTAATTACTCCTTTATGTTTTAGCCTTGTGTGTCAGTTATGACTTCATTCTCCTGGGTAGACTCCATCTGGCCAAACCAAAAAAATTGACACCTGTCTCTGTTGAATGGGGAAATGGCCAAACTACTGTTTCTTGAACAGTAGTTATCGTATTGAATGCTTTTCTACCGTTGTCCCTCTAGATATACGAAGAGAATGTGTGCAAGCATATACTGGAGCAAAATAAGAATTAGTGCATTGTGTGAGAGGTTATTAATTTCTGCCTGCATCTTCTTGTTTCCATCTCCCCTGCTGATCATCTGCTGTGCAGAAATTGTGTGCTGTACATCAAAATATTCAGCTGTTCCATTCCAGAAACCTATTACCAGTATTTCAGTTGCATCTCACTTCTCAGTGCATTTAAATTTCAGTTCATGTGGGTGGAATAACATTATTTTCTATTATACCCTTTGTTTGGTGTTCTCGTTTAGCTGCCAGTACAAAACATAGGATGTTTTAAAAACAAATTCTGGTTGCTGAAAATCCCACAGGTTCCAGGAAAGAAATCATGGTTCCAAGACCATATTATTCTGACTGAAAACACCACTGTGATAGTTATCTTGGAAATTGTATTACATCAGCCACCCTAACAATGTTGGACCACTTGGAGTAGACTGAAATAAGAGAATTTCTGAGCTTCTCTTTCCTGTGAGAACAGTTAACCTGTTTTCCCTGGTCTTAATCCTGAAGCCTGGTTTGGTTATAAGAAGTATGTTGTGACTTTTTATTTTTCATCCCCTGCAGGTTTACAGGAACAGATGGACCAAGTGGCTTTGGATTTGAGCTGACGTTTCGACTAAAGAGAGAAACGGGGGAATCGGCACCACCTACTTGGCCAGCAGAGCTAATGCAAGGCTTAGCCAGATACGTCTTCCAGTCAGGTACCGCAGGGCTAAATATGCTGCTTGGCTTCCTCCTGCTCTCCTCCTGAAGGGCTGCAGGTGTCACAGGGTGTGACACTTGTCCCATCAGCGCTCAGTCAAATTTTAGGAATTGTCTTTGTGTGGGAGCCCAAAAGAGTATGTTTCTTCCATCAGCCTAGCTTGCTGGAGACAAAACCCAGCTGCCCTTCAGATAACTCCGGATCCCCAGTATTAAAAAGCTGAAGATACAGAACAGTTAGTAACCATAGGAAACCTGTCCAGGGCCTCTATTGCTTTCCTGTGTTGCTGGTTTCACCTTCTCTCAGTAAGAAGACTTCATTTGTTTATCCTAAAACAGCTAGGGAGCACCCATCTGATAAGGTCTCACTTCTCAGCAGAAGGGCTGTAACTTTCAAAAAAGATGCAGTTGCCTCACAAGGGAGAATCACTTCCTTTGGTCTCTGCAGTTGAACAGCAGCTAAACAAGGAACTGCTGAGATGAGAAAATGTGGAAGTCACAAGGCATGCCAAGGCTGGGAAGGCTAAGGAATTAACCATTGGTAATCATTAATGCAAATGGAGACTCGCTAGAATGGGGAACCAGGGTATCTGAAAAATGTCATATTGCACTACTCTTTCTGGGTTTTGTTTATACCAGTAGACTGAATATTAGTTTGCAGTGTGAACATGTGAAGACCTGTGGAATGATTGAGTGCATAAAGTACTTCAAAAACACTTCCCAGCATCATGAGATCTGAGTGAAAAGATTTGAAGAACTTGTTTTTAACTTAGTTCGAGGTCTTTTACAAGTAAAATACCTTCAAAGTCAATGATTGTTGAATTTGTAACATTTGGTACTTGCTCCACTAGTTAATAAATTGCACAGTAACTTCTGATTCTACTGCTGGACTGACTCTCAAAGGAAAAAAGGTCAGCAGGAAACAGGATTGCTCTGCTAACCTCTGTGACAAATCTCTGAGGCAGTGGCAGCTCTTGGGTATTTTTTCTGAGTATTGACTGGCAGAGACCAGTGCCGGCACAGATTATTGCTTGGCTTCATACTGGGAGTGTTTCTTGTTGCAGTTTAAAATGACACAAGCATTTTTTTTTTTTTTTAACCTTTGCTATATAGCTCTCTTTCCCGGCTGCCACCTAAATTTGGTTTCACCTTTCTATCCTGAATTTTGCTACTCTTAAGCATCTAAATCCATGTGACTGCCATATTTTTTGCCATTATCTGAGGTTCCTATCTTGCCTTTTTGATACTGACTGTGCAGTGCCCAATTCTTACTTGCATTTGCTATGTGTTGACTACAGGATCTGAAGAAAACGTCTGAGTCTAAAGTCTCTCCGATATGAAATAACATACAATATATGCTAACTTACATAGAAGAGCTTTTGGAGCCCTTTAAATTTTCTACTTCAGTATAGGCTCTCATACCTGTTTACTAGAGAAGCTTCAGGGCTTTCTGCTTGCATTTTAAGCAGCTTCCAAAGCACTTGCTTGTTCGTCTCACCCTTTCCACGGGTGAGAAGAGGTCTGCAGAGTGAAACAGGATTTACAAGGGTAGTTCAGGACAAACTTCTCAGTGACTAAGCTGGCACTCGGAGCAGAGACTTTCCTTGTTTGATAGCCTGTTTCATCCTTTTTTGCCTCAAAGCCAATAAACTGTTTTTAGACTGAAAGGAGTGGTTGCGCCCATGCATAGTAGTCCAACATGAACTTCCAGGGGCCTCCAGTATTATCTTCTCCTTATCCATGCTGGTTTTGACTTTCCACTGTGACTCTTAAAAGGCACTGCTCAAATGTATGTTAATGGATTCTAGCCTCTGGGTTTTGAGCTCTCAATTTACATTATTAAAAAACCCAGTGTATGAATCATAAATGGATGACTTTCTTTGAATGTGGAGTATGAGCCAGCATATGCTCATCATGCAATAGGCAAACCACATGCTGAGTTACCTTAGGAAGAGCATGAGGAGACTAAGGGAAGTTATTACCTCTTTGGTAACACATGGGAAGCCTCACTTAAAATACTGTGTCCTGCTTTGGGCCTCCTAGTTTCAAAGATGCTGAAAAACTGGAGAGAGCTCAGGTGGTTGGGGTCATAAAGCGTAAGAGCTACAAGAAGAGCTGGAGGGAGTTAGGGCTGGAGGGTTTAGCTTGTGAAGAGAAGGTGCAGGGTGGTCTAATGAGAGGGTAATTAAAAAGTTGTGGAGTCAAGCTCAAGTATTACAAGGGGCTACAGTTCTGTTTTGTAGTATGGGAGGTTCTGCGAGGGCTTCAGGGAAAATTTGCTCACGCTGATGGTGGCAAAGGATGGGGAACAGTTTGTAACAGAGGTGGTGGATCTCTGTTCCTGGAAAGGTTCAGAACTTAGCTCAACAAAGTTTCGGAAACCCTGACCTAGTACTGATGAATGCTCTATCTAGAATAGGAGACTGGACAAGAGACCTCCAGAGGCCTCCTAAAATATCACAGAAGAGATGAATTTTTGGTTTTTTTTTCATACAGCTTCATGCCCTTCAGCAAGTAGCTCTGTCCTGTCACCAAGAATTACCAACTGTTCCATGCTGTCTATACAAGGAAGCTATGCTGTTGAAGCAAGTGATCAAGCCTTCATTTTATTTTGATACAAATTTATTGATCATTTGTCTCTTCTGAATAAACTTTGTCAGGCTGAAGTCTTCTGGCTAATCATAGACCTCAGGTTAGTCCTGTCAAGATGATTCATTTAAAGGTAAGGCTTGTAATAAGGCAGACTATCTCAGGGCGATACCAGTTCAGCATAGCTAGACACGGTCATTTTCTAATGTAGTGTATGCTCGTTCACTCATTACATTGCTCTGCAGAGTTCCCAGTCCTGCTGCTACATCTGACCTATCCCACTTTGCTTTCCTCCCGTGAGCTGTCCCCTCTGATTCACAATCTCCAAAGCAATTCCCCTTGTGTCACCTCTGAATAATCAGGTCCTCAGTGCTCAGCGGCCTTTAGGTTTTTTTCTGCTAAAAGAATTTCCTCTGGTCTAATATGCTCACTCTGCAAAGCTCAGTGAGTTTCTACTATCATCTTTCTTCCATAGTCTTTTATAGGAATTTCTTGGTCAGGTGTTAAAACTTTGGAATTGTGAAGTATTTGAAGGTGTGGTTCTTCTGAAGCCCAGCAGGGCAACGAGGGAGGCTGTGGTATGACAGCATTATTTTACACAGTGAAAGGTTTCTTTTTGCTCGAGCTCTCACTATGCCATGTGGAACGTGTGTGAAATGCAGCAATGATGAGCATTGTTTGACTATCTGGTTTATTTACCTTAATGTTGTTCTCTTCTGTTCAAAAAAACTCTGTAGAGTCTCTTTGATACTTCAAAATAACCTTAAAAACTAAACCAACTTAAGGAAAGCTTGTGAATCCACTTTGAACAAGAAGCAAGGAAAAAAAAACTGAACAGGAACTTCTTGGGTAGGATCCAAGCACTTTCACATGTCAGAAGATTGTTTACTTTGAAAGCTATGCTAAGAGCTATATTCTTATCTCTTGAATGACAAGCCAACTTTTTAGTTATCACAGATATGCTTTGCTGGGTGAAATTAGAGAGTAAGGTGTAGTTATGTTCCTGCTGAGTCTGAGCATTTTCAGGTGGTGATGACTGAGCTGAAGACTCTCCTAGCAGCTACTGTTGTCCTAAATAATTGTTACCATGTACCACAGTTGCAAGGCACGTCTCATTGCAAGTGATGTATTTTTGTAACGAACACTTGTAGGCAAATGAATGTCCTTTATTTCCGTCTCTCCTGCACTGTGGCTGTGCTTTAGAAAAGCAGTCCTGCATTGAATTTCAGCCCCCTTTGAGCCTTGGCTTCTCTGTTCGCTGTAACAAACACTTGATGCTTTGTGCTTTTGATTAAATGGCACTGCCTCCCCTCCCTTGATGAAGCCAAGCTTGCAAATCTCAAAAAATGTTATTTGTGGCTTTATCTGTTCTTGATTTTATCACTGTTAGACCATGACCACAAATTCCAACTCTGCTAGGTTTAGTTTGTTGGTTTTTGGGGTTTTTTTGAAAAAAAATAAACTAAACCTGCAAACCTCGAAAATGAAACTGCACAAATTAGTGACCTTAGCTTGTCATGGTTCATGGGGATAATGGGAATATCTCATGGCAGAACAAATTTATACTTCAGTTCAAAAGAAGGGGAAGAGGAGAAACTTTTCATACATAAAACTTGTCCAGGACTTATTACAATTGTTAACTCTTTCAGTACTGCAGTATTATTGGGGGTGCTGGTAGATGAGAAGCTCAACATGAGCTGCCAGCATACACTTGCAGCCCAGAAATCCAACCATATACTGGGCTGCATCAAGAGAAGTGTGGCCAGCAGGTCAAGAGAGGTGATTCTTCCCCTCTCCTCCACTCTGGTGATGCCCCACCTGGAGTACTGTGTCCAGTTCTGGAGCACCTATTACAAGAAAGATATGGGCCACAAGGACGATCAAAGGGCTGGAGCTCCTGTCCTGTGGAGACAGACTGAAAGAGTTGGGGTTGTTCAGCCTGGAGAAGTGAAGGCTTCGAGGAGACCTTATTGTGGCCTTACAGTATCTGAAGGAGGCCTACAAGAAAGCTAGTGAGGGACTTCTTAGGGTGTTGGGACTAGGAGGAATGGATCCAAGCTAGAGGAGTGTAGATTTAGGTTAGACATTAGGAAGAATTTCTTCACCATGAGGGTGGTGAGACACTGGAACAAGTTTCCCAGGGAGGTGGTAGAGTGATCTAGTGTGAGGTGTCCCTGCCCATGGCAGGGGGGGTTGGAACTAGATGATGGTTGAGGTCCCTTCTAACCCTGACAGTTCTGTGTGATTCTGTGGTTATGATGTTTGATCAGTACAGAGAGGCTATGGTGTTCATTTTCCTGAGATAAAAACTTCCTTTTTTTTTTCCTTTTTCCGCCCCCCCCCCCCCCCCCCCGGGGNCCCCCCCCCCCCCCCCCAAGGTAAAGTTAGGTTATCAAGAGCCTGCGTGATGTATATCATGGGGCAATATATTGATAATAGCATGGAAACAGGTGTGTTGTGTGTTATGAGTTCTTGCTGCCTTCTTCTTGGCCTGAAAGCAAGCAGCTGCAGCTGTGAGATACAGGTTTGAGAAACTTGTCATGTATAGACCTAGAGATAATGGTATGGCATGTGCTATGACTGTATTCTCTGCAGTGCATGAATTGTAGTGGGGAACTAGCTCATGAAACTGACTTCAGAAGTGTTAAGGTAACACAGTAAAGTAACAGACACTATGGGAAGCAGTGAATCTTTGTTGCCTTGGTACCAGTGAGACTTTTGACACTGTCCTTTCCAACGAGTATGTGAGTGAGCTGAGGAAATGTGATCTTGATAAAAACTAAAGAAAGAGGTATGCAATACTGGTTGGATATTTAGACTTTGAGTAACTGTCAATGTGTAGTCATCAACCACAAAATATTTTAGATTTTAGAGGAATCCAAACTCCATCCTAGAGCTCACACAATTTGATGTTGACCAGGGTGATGAAATGCAGAGTATCCTGATGAAACCTGCAGACACATCAGAGCACTATAGCACAGAAGACTGGAACTCAGAACAACAGAAATAGCCTGAAGTCCTAATGTGCAGTAAGATCAGGGAGACACAAACAGCACGAGGTCCTGTGCTTACACAGGAAGAATCCACTGCACAATAATCAGCTGGAGAAAGGCAGCAGTTCTGAAAGGAGAAGAAAACAAGTTGGAATTGCTATCTCCAGTGAGCTATGCCTAAACCAACACACTCTTACCAGTGGGAAATAGTGAAATTATTCTGATGTTTAAGTAGAAGTGTTCTATCCTACACTGCTGGCAACACCTTGAAAGAAAAGGGAGAGCATTGTATCTCACTTTGGGCAGAAGACATAGTCAGATGCCTCCCACTTGAAGAGGGTCTGGAGGAGAATAATAAGGATGATCCAAAGGTCCATACAAATATGATCTGTGGAGGAATAATCAAGAGTTAGCTTTGTCAGCCCAGGGAGGAGAAGATGGAAGGATGATGTGAGAGCAGCCTTCAAATATGCAAAAGGTTGCTGTAGGGAATAAAGTAATAATTTTTTTGTGTGCCTGCTGGTGATAGGAGAGGCCTATCACTACTAAAATTTCCCTGAGGTAAGCTTAAGGTTTGTCATTAGGAGAAAATTTCGAATGGTTAAGTGCTGTGAAGAACTGGAATAGTTTCAGATTCCTCTTTGCTGCACATGTTTTAGAACAAGTCAAACTATTCTTCACAGATATGTCAGGAAAGGTTGATCCTTTAGGTTAGAGCAGAGTAGGAGCCTTCCTAGTCTTATAAATGCCTTGACTGAGTAGGTGTTCTCTTCAGGTCATCTCAATGTAATTTTCTATGGTTCCATAAATACGTATTTCGTCTTTTTTTTTTTTTTTCATACTCTCTGATTATTAATGCACTAAATGATATTTAAATGTGAGTTCAAAGTCTCAGCTAATTTAAAAGTTGAATTTTAATGTTAAAGTTTTGACTAGTCGGTAGTAGGAAGCTGTTTATGTCTTGGGGACTGCAAAACAATGGCAACAAAATGTACAAGCAAAGGAAGTTAGCATGCAAGATGCAGTTTGTGGGTGTTGAATTCATGTAGATTTCAGCTGATTACTTCAGGAAAAACTTACTTGTATGAATTAATCCATAAACTGTTGTGCTTTTGAAAAGCGTCTTGGGCAGAACTAAGTCCAGCAGGTACACATGTTACACACATTAATAATCATGTGTCTAAACAGGGGCTGAACTAACTGGAGGTGACTTGTGTTGGGGTGTTTTCCCCTCACAAAGACACTACCTGCTCTGCACTATCATGGAGAGGGATTCCCTTTTCAGAGGATAAGGTATGAGATTTCTTTTCTTGTTCTTCAGTTATTTCTGGGCAATCTGCAGGAACTTAATATCCATGAGCTTCTGTCCTCCACTTTCCCAGAGTTACTGGAGGGCAGGGTGGTTCTGACTGATGCGCGTTAAGTGCTTGAAGCAGCACAGCCACACAGGCCTTTGGCAGCCAGGCTCAAAAGCAAGTCCAAAATGAGGTATGTCTAGACTTCCTTAGTTATTTCCGACATGTCATACTTCCTTCAGGTAGAAATTGCTGTCTGGTGGCTTGTCTGTAGTTGGAGAAAGATGCATGCTCAGTTTGGGGGTGTTATGGCAGCTCAGTGTGCTGTGGTTTCTCCCTTTTTTTAAATGAGAGTGATTACAGGAGTTGTAAGGTCCGCAAGTGTAGATGCACTCTTCTTATTCAGCAGGTCTCATCTGCTTCAATTTAGCTTAGTCTGAGCACTTTGCATGTGACAGGCAGTCTGACTTGTACACTGAAAATAATGGGACTTGGTGGGATTAAGTGATTTAACTGGGGTCACAGACCTGCAGCCATTAAGCCAGCAGACACCTTAACACCTGCTACCCTGGTATAGCTGCTGGGCCTCATCTTCAGATCTTCTGGAGTCCAGAAAGCTTCAGTGTGGCAGCCTAGTGACTGCTTACTTGCCAACATGTTTTCAAGCATTCTTGACACAGGCCAATTTGGGTTTAAAAAAAAAAAAGGGGGGGGGGGGGGGGAAAAAAAAAAAAAAAAAAAAAAACCAAAAATTAAAAATTAAAAACCCAGTCCCAAAACAAGCTCCTTGCTTCCTTGAATACAAATGAGGCTTGTCTAGTTTGTTTGCAAAACAGTGTTTATTTCTTCCTGGTAGGATGACTAAAGCTAAACAAAATCTCCCAGTAATTCACATATATTTCCCTCTGACTGTGCCTTTTATTTCTTTTTTTTTTTTTATTTATTCCAACCTCAGGCAGATTTATTGTTTTGTTCTGGTTGCTATGGCTCTTTTTTTTATATATATATATGTATGTATGTGTATTTTTTTTTTTCCCCCTATCATCTGTTTGTAATATTGACCAGTTTCCAGTGTTGAGCTGGCCCTGGCTCCTCTGTAGTATTCCAGTATTTCAGATGAAAAATGGGAGGTGGTTAACTATGTGGTTTAGCTCTACAAAGAAATATAAATCAACATCAGTTTCATTTCAACAGAACCTGTTATGCAGTGAACTCTGCTGCACAACCACTGAAACTGTAGCACAATAAATTGCCATAGGTGAACAAGACTCAACCAAGTACACTGGCTGCATGCCTCTGTCCTGCAAAGGGGTATGGAAACACTAAGTCACTGGTTCCAATTTAACCCAAGTTTGTCATGGCCAAAAGCTCTCATCATCTGATAGTTATTCAATGGTCCATGAGAAATTGTTGGGTTTTAGCCTAATTCCTCTTAGATGTTTCTCATAAAGCAAGTTGTTCTGTGAGCAACAGCAGAGATCAAGCCTGATCCTTTATGTCTTTGTGCACTGGCCCCTCTGCATCCCACACCATCACAAAAAATCCACTTCTCTCCATACTGATGCCTATGAGCTCACCTCTCCAGTATTTCTTATCCCTCCCTTCATCTCCTGAGCCAGCCTTGTCACATCCCCTAGCTTCCAGCTGGGACATACGTGCTGTGGCTGGTACCAAACGAGACACTGGCTGAGAAAACAAACTGGTTACTTGCGTGCAGGGTGCTTGGCTGACGCACCAGGCACAACAGGCTCAGCAGGACTCTGGGCAACCTGATGCAGTTGAGGATGCCCCTACTAACTGCCTGCAGAGGGGGATTGGACTAGATGACCTTTGGAGGTCCCTTCCAACCCAGACCATTCTGTGGTTCTATTGAGCTCATACTTTTGTCTCCAACCTGTTACTGGCTTCTGCCAGAGCAGTCTGGAGGCTCTGAAGTTGTCGTGAAGGGATTTGCCAAATGCATTCTTTGTAAATTGTCCTTTTGGGCGTTACACCAAAGTTCTGGTTGCACGTGGGCCCAACCCTTTTTACTTCCCCCTGTAGATCACAAATAAAGCTTATACAGCACTGCAAGTGATCCAGAGAGGAAGCTGTCTGCAAAGCTGTTGATCAGACATACAAGATTTAAAAGATCTCATGGAAAATGTTTTTATCTGCAAAAAAAATGACTCTAAGAGGAGATATTTTGTAGGCACATAAATGCATTTTCTCTTGAAATACTGTCTCAGGGTTGCAAGAGAAAACATTGAAGATGGAGCTAGATTTACTCTTACCATCCTTCTTCCTGAAAGCATAAATGGAGTTGTGTGACCTTAGATTTTGGCTAATTAACTTCTTTTTTTTTTTTTTTTTTTTTTTTTTTTTTTTTTTTTTTTTTTTCCCAGGGTAGGCAAAGTGCTGCCCCTTTGCAATACTGGAAGGCACCCTAGTGCTAGGCTCAGTCTTGCCTTTTGCTTTGGATCATTGTTGCTTCTTCAGCTGCTGATGGGACAAGCTGGCAGTTACTTAGCTTTTCTTGGATTTGGTGGGTAGCGTCTCCCTGTTTCTGTTTGGGACTATCTAAGGCATTGTCACACTGGTGAGAATCTCTTCTCCACAAAATTCCTTCTGCCATAGTGGTAGAAAAGCCCCAGCAGCCCTCTGACCAGGTTTAAAAAGTGCTGGGCACTTTCTCAGGTGCTTGAGAGATGGGGACCAACACCCTTGTGTGTGACATTGCCTTGTACTGCTTCAGCACTCCAGGTGTCAACCTGGACTTGCTCCCCTAAGCTTCCTCCCAGGCTGCAGTTTGGCAGTGGGAAAAGATGGCTGGGAACCCAGAAGTTTCCAGGGACACCTCTATTGTCATTCAACTTGGAGGGTGAAAAGGGCTTGCATTGCCAGTGAGCTACCTACAGAACATACATCAAAGCCTTTTCTCTACCTCCCTAACCTCATGATGTTTGGGCTTTTTTCTCATCTACAGTTTGGATTCATGGGTCAGGCTAGGTGCTTGCTGTGCCTTGTTGTGGAAGCCGGTATTGTCTCTCTAACATTTAGCTCTCAGCTGAAGGCAGGTCTCTGACCTTCTCCAGCTCCAAAGGGTAGGTTGACACGAAAGCATGGAGAGATTTTGTGCCAGGAGTAGAGGCACAGAAAGTCTTTGTTGCTTATAAAAGACTCTGTTGAAATAGAAGGAAAGCTGTCTCCCCTGGACTGCTTTACTGATTGCATAGTATTTCTAGGCAGTGAGTGAGGGATCTCAGCAGTGCCTGAAAGAGAAGGCTTGTTTTTAGCTGCTACTGCAATTTAGATAAAGTAGGTTTAGGCCCAGTTTGAGCTGGCTAGATTTCAACTGATGCTGTCCTTTTTAATTCTGTCAACTTATGTCCTGTTCCTGCCTGGGAACTGAACTCGTCTCGTTGCTTTTCAGCTGTTCAGTACAGTTCATTCTTTATTTTTAAAATGTGCTATTTAAAAAAAAAAAAAACGGAGGGGGAGGGAGCGGCTAGGAAAGAGGTCTTCTCTCTGTGCTTTGCATCAGTCCATGTGTCCTGAGGCTGTTCCCAAATCTCAGGGAGGGGCAGAGCAGCAACATTTTGTAAATGTGATACACAGTTGCAGTTGCATTTATAAATCCACAAAGTGTTGCAGTCTTACTGCATATGGGTTGCTGCTGGGAGAGAGAGGACGGAAACAGGCATGGGGACCCACGGGAAGCTGTGTGTGTGACAGCATCTGAGTGCAAGGCTGCTGCAGCACCCAGCATGGTAGGACAGCCAGCAGGCCCTGTGCCTGGGACTCTTGGGCACTGTCCCCCTAGCAGGTGTTTATCCTGAGGGGCTGCAGTTCAGGATCAGAGCTGATCTTGCCAATGTTTTCCACCCAAAGCAAAGGGAGCTGAATTGTAGGAAACCTTTTCTCCATCCCACCCAGAGTCTCCTTGATGCAGGAAGATGAGTAGAGCCAACATGCTGGGGACTAGCAGTCTCTGTTTAGAGGAGCATCTCTGACGCCTAGAATAAAGAAGTGAGGGAGTAGCTGCTTGTGGCCAACCCAGCCCTGGACAAAAGCTTTGTCCACTGTAATAAGGAGGAATGCAAAACAAAGGAAACAGTTCAAGGAAGGCAGAAAACTTTCCCTTCTGCTGATGTGAGGTCCTTTGGCATCTCATGTGTGAGATCTTTGTCCTGAACAGCCTTTCCTAGGAAACTGAAGCAGCCAATTTAATAGTTAAAAGCTTTTGCACAGAGCAGTGTTGCTTCTGGAGCTGAAAGCCACAACGGATTGTTCTGCAGTCACAGGAGCATCCTCTTTCATTGCCTGTGTGCAATTGTTTGGGATGCACAGAGGAGAGTTTGAAGGTTACACATACTGAGTAGCCTTCTGAAAAGGGCTGTTTTCTTCCCTTGGCAGCTGCCAAACCCATGTTAGATGAAACAGCGGAAAGAGTGGACTGAGCTGAAAGTTGGGTTCACTTACATATCCACTTTCTTACACATTTCTCTTGAAGATCTGTGCAGCAAGTGGTGCTCAAACTGTGCTTTCTGACTAACCTACTCTGCCTGCAAGAGTGGCAGTATGCGGAGCTCATTACAGACCATCTTCTGACAGCCTCAGATGCAAAGATCTGTTGCAGCGGTCTGCTCAGCCAGGAGGCAGCAAATGGGCACAGCAGGGGAACCGTTTTGTTCTTGGTGGGGAAGAGAAGCTGGGAGAGTATATTCAGAGGCTGCAGGCAGTCCAGAGCTTGTGGAAAGTGGACTCTCCTGTTTTCTGGTTTAAAATCAGAGACTTTAAAGGAATCATCTCAGAACGCTAGGTGTGACATTTCAAAAGGTGCTCCATAAACAGGCCAGCCATTTTCCATTTGAATGATGAATAAATCTCTTGGGTAAAGTAAGTGTTTCTCTTGCACTACTGTCGTGAGTTGGTCGAGCGCAATGCATAACTAATGTCTTACACTAATACGTGCAAATACAAAGGTCCTCTGTTTCCTGCCCTTTGGCCTCCTGCTTTGCCAAAGTAAAACAAAAGCTCGGCCTGTGCAAGTTTTAAATTCCTGAAAATTTAACAGAAAATAGTCAAACACTGAGAAAAAATACTACAGTGCCCTCTCAAAGACCCTTGCCCTTCCTGTCTGGTATAAGCTCCAGAACTAATGGCTGGTTAACTAGAATTCCTGTCTGAAGAGATTACAATGTGATAACTCCATAGGAGTTTTCTCACAGACCATCTCTGCTTTTTTGAGTGCAGTCTAGCAGTCTTTCTATCAGATGTCTATGCTTTGAAGCCTATTAAAAGAAACTGCTTGCATCTTCTTGGGGCCCTCCAGAGAATATTGCCTTCATTCCCTTGAAAGCGTCTTTGAAAGCTCTTCAACAGGAACATCTCATAGATATCTGGAGGAAGATCACAACTGACTGTACTCTTTATGTTGCTCCTCTGCCCATCTAAGCATCCATCCTTCTCTGTGGCCTGTGCATGTGCAAGTATGTAGGAGATCCAACAGCAAGGAAGACATTTTTCTCTCCTGCTGCAGTTCTCTTCCCTTGCTGAGGACAACTGAAGGTTATCGAATGATGTACAAGTCTTTGTTCTAATTGCAACTGGCAGGTGCTGTAACTGTACAGGGGTACAGGTAACTGTAAAACATTTTGGCTTTTGTGCATCAGAACATAGGATAGGTTTTTTTAAATGAAAGGCAAGTGTCTCTTCAAATTGACCACGTAGGACCACATAATCAGTAAAGGAACTGTCATTAAATGCCTGCTTTGAGTCCTTATCTGACAGGAGATCCTACTGGATAACACCCTTTCTCACTCCTGGGCCTCCACTTCATCCTGAGGCTATTCAGTTTGTGGCCGTTTGAGTTAGA
>WBNM01018137.1:0-19937 GCA_013399055.1 Ramphastos sulfuratus | reverse complement strand
TTTTTTCCCTTCCTTCTCCATTCTATTGAAAATTCCTTTTTATATCATCTGGGATTCACCAGTTTGGGACTGGTGTCACCACAAACAGAAGACTAGAACTCTACAATACCTACTATTATCAAGAAAGCAGAGTCTAAGATTTCTTCACTTATGTTTGGTCTGTATATCTTTGTAATAGAGAGCCTACGTAAGAACTTGTTAACTGAGTTACTTTACTAAATCATATGGACCACCTAATTTTTAGTGTAAACTTTTAAATCTATCAATTTTGGAGGGTTTGAGACACAAGACTCCAAAGAATGACATCTTGTCCCCCTTGACTTGAATAGAACTCATCCCATATTACATTAATAATTCTTAGGTCTTATGGTTTCCATGGAAAACCATCTTATTCTTTTTTTAGCTAAGTTCTTTGGAGCTGAGTTAATCAGTCTTCATTTTTCAGTCCCAAAATCAGAATATAGCAATTCAGCTACTCAAATAGACTTTGAAAAATTAGTTCCCTTTCTCTGACAGCCAAGCTTTAGTAAATAATAAATATGGTAGACAATCCTTATCACAGTGGTAACGGATTACTGCTTTTGTATTTATTGCTTAAAAAAATTAGAACACCTCAATCTCTTAAAAACAATTTGGCTTTGAAAAACAAATGGCATTGAAGATGACAAGCGGTTTCACAAGTTTCAGGAGGTGCAATTTGGAATATCTAAGATATTAAGTCTTGAATGCCTGAGTTCCTAATAGAAACAGGTACCCAATATTAAGTCTTAACAGCTCTGCTATAATCTATAGTGTATAAAATGCATATTTTTATGTCTTTCTCATAAAACCCAGGATGCTACTGCTGAGTTTCTGTACAGTCTCAGGGGTATAAGATGAAAAATGAACTCATGGCTTACTTGCTCCTCTCTCCTGAGAACAGAGGACACCATAATACATAAATATGTCTTCCATAATCACTTCCATAAACTAGTCATGCATTCTCTTGAAATTCAGCAGTGTGTGTTTTGGCCCGCTACTACCATTGTGAGAATAATCCAGAATCTCACTATAATACTTAGAAATCTTTGTATTCTCAACCAGAATGTACCTGTGAATCTACTTATATCCAAATGTCTTTGTGCTACCATGGCCCTGTGAGTTCAGCACTTGGGATGTATTTTTTATCCTCTTGAGGTACTGTGAGTACTACTTGAAGTACATCAGGCACATTGTCTTAAGGTTCTGCTACTAAACTATACATAAATTCTTCTCTTAACCTGATAGTGAGCTAGTGATTACAGGAGTCTCTTTCTACTGGTATTCATACTTTCTTAGTCTACTGACAACATCTCAGCTAAAATATATTTGGGTGCACAAATTACTAGATCACAGACAATAAACTTCTAAGAAGGCTCTGGTCGTTTTCAAACTGACATTTCAAATAATAACAATTTTTTTCCCTGTATTCTCTGATTGCATGACCTTATTTTCATAGTAGTTAATTTCACCATAAAGTTATCTGGTTCCAGAAGTCAACATCTTTATAAATGCTTTCTAAATACCTCTGTATTTATCATACTTCCTAGTTTTCTATCATAGTTAATTCCCTTAATAGTATTTGCCAGGATCATTGCTGATAATATTTAATAACCAGCTAAAGCTCTCAAGTTCAGAAGTAGCTGCTGAGAAAATAGGATATCTGAAAAACTCAGAACCTAAAGATGGCAGAGGAAATTTGGATTTGTTTAAGATCCTCTATTATGAAGCTAGGAACCTTGTCTGTACTTGGCTTCATGCAAATCATGATTGCCCCATCTAACAAGATCAATTTATAATTTATTTTTTCACCTCTGGCATTAAGATTATAAAATTTATTAAAAACATGCCACCCCTTCAGAGCTTTTTCATAGATTAATGTTTTTCTTCTATATCCAACTTTGACTGTAGGGCCACTATTTCAGGAGTTCTTTCTTTCCTTCATTACGCTTCCTCGACATGAGATAAATTCAGCCTGTTTTACCATGATGCCCCTGTTTATTTCTTTGCTGTCTGTTATCTTGCTATTAGTGTAATTTCATTTCTGAATATAATGCCATCATTTTGTATTCTTCATATTGCTATTTTTACATCTTGCACTGCTTTCTTTGGACGTGGCTGTTAGTATATCCTCATTACCATATTTTTATAGTCTCACAAATTAAAAGTAGTTTTGGAGACTATGAGCACTGTATGCTCTTTAATATTTAATTTTCTTCCTTCCAGTAGTTTCCAACTTTGCCCGTCAAGGCCAGCACTGAAAGTCTTAACTGAAAGAATCATCTAAGAAAAATACCTTTTAATGAGAATACTTTTCAGTGGATGTGTGTACTGAGTGTTTCTTTTTACTAAAAGTCTTTTTTCTGTCTGTTCTGCTTCATTAGCTGAATCCTGCTTTAATGTGTGCTGTACATCTATCTCACCTATATATAAATATTACTTTATCCAGCAGTGACTTTACAAAGATACGTGGCCTTAGTGAAGAAATATTTTTTTTTTTTCTTTCTTTCTTAATTCTTTTTTTGCCCCAAGGCTATGTTTCTTGCCCTAGCTTGGTGACCTTTTCCTTCTGTGCTCTCTGATGTCAGGCCAGCCAATTTGTCCCTCATGCAATTTAATGGTTCCTGGGATAGTGTTGAGTTTCCACTCCTGAATTTTCCTTTTCCTTCATCTGGTTTGTGGTTACTTCCTACCTCTTCTGCCTGTTTCCCCCTCTCCTTCATTTATGTTCTTTAATCTCCTGCATGTTGTTCTCATCATCCATAGGTCTCAGACCTTGGATTTTATCTTCCTCTGTGCTCATGGCGTTGATCTCTTCTCTTTTTTTGCTTCTGTCGTGGGTTTAAAGAACCAACAGAGTGAAGCTCTCAAATGAATTGGAGAAAAAACAGAATTGTATTTGGAGAGAGAGTTACAGATAGAAATTACAAGGCAGATACAAAATCCATAAGCGAACCCCCTTGAATTTCCCCCAACCCAAAACTAAATCTATACTCCCCAGTGCTCCAATCTACCCCCACTCCATGCCTCTGCCATCCAAGAGGCCTAAGCACAGCCTCTGGAGGCCCCAGACCAAGCCTGCTCTTTACATGTTTATCCCGATAACGCAGCTCCAGACAGACACAAGGCTGGAGGGGAAGGAAAGGAGAACAAGCTGACCTTGCCCTGAGTTTATGAAGAGATAGCAGAATTATGGGATTGAGTAACAATCTTCTAGTCCCTAAAGGATTTTTTAACCTTGTAGTTCCCAACCTGGGACAGCTTATTTGCTTTATGCAGCATTTCGCTTTCTCTATGCAGCTATCTTGCTCCATTTCTTTTTTTGCCATATTTGATTACTCCTCTGTCTTGTCTTTGTGCTCATATGCTCCTAGTCTTTGTTTGCAGGTACTTACAAATCAGACCATGACAAATGAATATTTTATCTTTCTGTGTGTTCTCTTCAAGACATTTCTGAATTTCTTCCATGTCTCCACATGCACCTCTAGTCCTTTGTTCATTTCTTCAAGCTATCTCTCAGGTGATAGTGTTATGTTCCTGTCAAGTAACCACTTAAGGATATGTCTTTATTCATTTTTTTTTTTCAGCTGGTAATGTTTATTGAAATGGCCTTTTAGTCTCCTGTAAAAACAGATGTAACCCTGATATCAAAAGACTGTCCTTTCTAATCTCCTGTTTTTTTTCCCCTCTTCTCTTTATCACTGCATTTAATAATCTTTCACAGACTTCTCATTTTGACACTTTCTGCTTACTGACTTTCCAAGACACTGTCTTTTGAAAATTTTCCCTGGATATTTTTTTTTCCCTAAGATTTGCAATTAAACTGCTCATCAACCATAACTGAAGATAGCTACAATATGCACTCAGATACATGGTGTTTGTCTTACTCAATAGTTCAGTGTGCCTAAGTAGATTCTGCAAACTGGAAAGTTTGATTGTACCACAGACTTTATGAACAAAGCTATCATCAGCTAATAGACTTGGTCCCTATTTCCACCTCCTGTAGATTTTCCCTCAATGAGGAGAAATTTCAAACCAAATTCTCTGTTCAGCACTGTTTGTGGCATTGTTACACAAAGTGTTGTTTTTGATTTATCTGCAGAAGAAGAAATTAACCTTTGGATTCTTTCACATATTTTGCTGAAATCTGAATGCATTTTAATGGCATATACATTGAAACAAATTTTGTTTCCTAGTCCTGTTTTGTCACAAACACAACTGTTAAATTAAAAACTGGAGAGTGTTGTTTTTTCCCCTCTCAGCTGGTCATGAGACTTAAAATACAGACTCATGGTTCCCTATAAAAGTAATTCTGCATAAATTATATACCATACAGTTTAGTTGGTTTTTTGTGGTTTTTTTTTTTGTCAGTGAGGTGGAGGCTGCTTTGTTTAGACATAGTAGAAGTTTACCTTGTGAATCCTTTCACACATCCGTGGATGGAAGGATAGAAAACAGTGCTAATGATCACAGAATAAAAGAACGTTAGGGGTTGGAAGGGACATTGACAGATCATCTAGTCCAACCCCACTGCTAGAGCAGGATCACCTGGAGCAGGTAACATAGGGATGTATCCAGGCAGGTTTTGAATGTCTCCAGTGAAGGAGACTCCACCACCTCTCTCAGCAGCCTGGGCTCCAGTGCTCTGTCATCCTCATGATGAGAAAGTTTTGCCTTGTACTCACATGGAACCTCCTATGCTCCATCTTTCACCCACTGTCCCTTGTCCTATCACTGGACATCATTGAGAAGAGCCTGGCCCCATCCTCCTGGTACTCGCTCTTCACATACTTATAAACATTAATGAGGTCATGTCTCAGTCTTCTCTGCTCCAAGCTAAAGAGACCCAGCTCTGTCAGCATTTCCTCATAAGGTACATGTTCCACTCCCTTTCAAAGAGTTCCCTGAGGTCCCTCTTGAAGTGAGGACCCCAAAACTGGACACAGTATTCCAGATGTGGCCTCAGCAGGGCAGAGTAGAGGTGGAGGAAAAAAGTTCAGTTTTTAAAATTAAAACTCTATTGACCTTTTTTTATAAGTCTGGACTTGTATGGAAGTTCACATAGATGGGAATTCTAGCACAAATCTATGTTTTGTCTAAATTCTACCACAGAAAAAATGAAAAGACAGTAGTTTAAATGCTAAAAATTATTTGGTTTCAAGAACAAAACCAAGGCGTAATCTGTAATGAATGTTCGTTTCCTTGGAGTCAGAAGATGGCTTGTTTCTCCAAACAATGTAGGTTCATTCTCAAGGATCCATCTGTCTATAACTTTGCAAACACTGTGTGAGCTTGTGTTTGATGAAGTGGAAACTGCTTCAAAGAAATGAAATACTTACTTTTAAATTAATGACTTTGCCATACTCTTGTGTATAACTGCATGCAAGCATTCAGGAAAAGTAAACGTGTGTAAAAGNATTCTATGATTCTGTGTTTCCCAGTCAAATCTGCTCATGCCCCATTACTGTAATGTATATTTTTTATATTGTTCTTGCTGCCAAAGCTATAGCTGCTAAAGACTGGCAGTAATGAAATAACCACAGGGGCTCTAGTCCATGTCTGCAAGCTTTGAGAAAGTACAGGTGCAAAACATCATGGGTTTTAACCCAAATGGTAAATATTTGAACACCTGCTTGGAAGAAAAATCTGTGAACAAAAAGTAAACTTGTTTGTGCCTGCATCCTGTTGGGGCATACTGCGTAGTACACTGTGCTAGGTGACTGCTGCCTTTGCTTAGCTTTGTTCAGCCTGTAAGGCTTTGCATAAAGTCATTAAGATTGTGGGCATAAAAAGGGAGAGATACCCTTCTACTACCACCATTACTGCTCCCAAGTGTTTTCTTTCCTCCTAAAGCAGCCTGCAAGAGTTATCACTTGGCAAATACACAGAAGCCAAGTATCCTCATGGGATGTAAAGTAAAACAAATATTCTCTCATTTTGGCAAAGATGATCAGGAAAAGCTTTCTGGTTTGATATGAATAAGGTGAACTTTAAGGTGGTGTCTAGTGCTCATACAGCCTGTGGCACTGTTTGTGCATGTAAAATGCACTATGACTGACAAGAAAGTTCTCAGACCTGTAAGGATTTTGCTTTATTTATGTACTTATTTTGCAATTTAAAATAAGCATGCTGCAGGCAGAAAAGGCCTGGTTTGAAAGTGATTGTATTTGAGGCCTGAAAGCAATTATTTCTGAGGCTGAGGTAAAACTAGTGTCATCTTCTTTCCGTTAAAACCAGACAGGATTTTAAAGCAATTTAAAAGATTGCATGAGTGTGGCCAGATTAAAAGATGGATAATGGACAGGGTAAACTTTGATGTAGATATACCTTTCTAAGCTCACAACATTTAAAAATCCATAGCCTCTGTAAAACAGCAGCCTTGTTGTGTGGTAGGTAGCTTTGTGCCAAAGGCAATGAATCAATATTAAAACCATAAATTCATGAAAATCAAAGTGGTTCCTTCACCCAATAGCTGATTCTTTCAGTTCAGGGTTTATAATATGTAATTCTGGAAGCTCTCATGCTGTCAACCTGGATAGGCTGGAGAGCTGAGTAGGGTGAAATTTAATGAAATACGACAAGGACAAGTGTAGAGTCTTGTTTCTGAGAAAGAGCAACCGCATGGACCAGTATACGTTGGGGACTGACCTGTTGGAGTGCAGCACAGAGGAAAGGGACATGGGAATCCTGGTGGACAACAGGATGACCATGAGCTAACAATGTGCTCTTGTGGCCATGAAGGCCAATGTGTCCTGGGGTGTATCAGAAGGAGTGTGGCTAGTCAGTCCAGAGAGGTTCTCCTCCCCATTTACTCCAACCTCATGAGGCCACATTTGGAATGTTGTGTCCAGTTCTGGGCTCCTCAGTTCAAGAGTGACCTCAGGGAGCTCTTTGAAAGAGTCCAGTGCAAAGCCACAAAGATGCTGAAGGGAATAGAACATGTTCCTTATGAGGAAATACTGAGGGAGCTGGGTCTCTTTAGCTTGGAGGAGATGAGGGATGACCTCATTCATATTTATAACTGCATGAAGGGCGAGCGTCAAGAGGATGGAGCCATGCTCTTCTCAGTGATGTCCAATGGCAGGACAAGGGGAAACTAGTGCAAGCTGGAGCATAGGAGGTTCCATGCAAGCATAAAGCAAAACCTTTTCACTGTGAGGGTGACAGAGCACTGGAGCACTGGCTGTAGGTGTGGCACTTCAAGACATGGTTTAGTGGTCATGGTTGTGTTATGGTTGGACTCGATAATCTTAAAGGTCTTTTCCAGGCTGAATGATTCTATGAATCTATGAAAATTGTCTCTAAAAATCTTAGATGTTGTAATAGGGTATAGATGTACAAGCCTGTTATCTTCAAAAAGAAATTTGGTCTAAGTGTGAAGAATTCTTTATTCTTTTCAAAGATTTCGTTGTATCTTCAAAGTCATTTCAGCATGGTGCTTTAGTAAAATTTTAAGTACAGGGTTTATTAGACTTTATGTTCTTTAGTTAAATTTAGATTTATGTCTTTACAGAAATGTTGCTTTCTGACAGCTGGGCAATTATTTGGTGTCACCACTGTGCCACATAGTTAAATGGTCAACAGTTACCATGTGTATAAATAGCAAGTGACATTTGAGCTTTGAAAAGGAAATTCTTACTGAATGCTTTTGGAAGAATTTCACATACAGTACTTTACTTTCATGTGCCATGCCATGCATTAAACAGAAAGGCAACAGAAACTGACTATAATAAGCATTACCTATAAACCAGAATAAGATTAAATAGAAATTGCAAGGCATTACACTGAAATGATTAAGGCTAAAAAAATAGGCAGTGTCACATATATCACAGCAATTGCTCAAGGACACGACACCCATGTAGACAGGAGAATTTCCAATGTATAGGAAATTCTCCCATTTCTCCTTCTAATTTTCTTCATCTTCAATAATCCTATTGATTCACTTTAAACTTTTATGTAGATTTTCTTCAGTATATATATATATATTTCTGATCAGCTGTGACATAAGTAACTGGCAACACTAGTGCAGTACAAGGTTTTGAATTTGCTGGTGGTATATTTCCTTTTGGATTATTATTAAAACACATTGTGCAAAATGTGATATACACCTTCTGATTAGCATTTGTCCACTGTAGAGGTGTGTGCTAAAAGATGATGAAGGTTTGGGTCATATTTACTCCTGGTTCTGTGAAACATCTTGTTAGCAACTGAAAATAGAACTCAGTTGTGGATAGTGTTTGGAACTTTGCTTTTTTTGGGGGGGTTGGGTTTTGGTTTTTTTTTTTTTTACTTTTTTTTTGTTTGTTTGTTTTTCCTCTTGGAGAAACATCCCCATTGAGTGAGGTTTTTAGTAACATGCTTATAAAGAATAGACCAAGGATGAAGTAATATGCAGAGTGAATTATCAAGAAATGTGGATGTTCAGAGCACAGTATTCTTGTGGTTCATTAATCACTGTTATGCAGCTAATATGTACCCAGATTCAGAACTGACAGCTTCTGTTGTAAGTGTAGGGAAATTAACTGTATCATTGATATGAAGTAGTAATCACTGAAACATAGGGACTCAGTGAGCCTGGTAAGTGTTTATTTTTTTAAGTGCATACATGCACATTTCTAGAAAGATGTTCAGAAAAAGGAAGAGTATAGAAATTCTGGCAAAATCTTTTATTAAAGTGCAAGTTGTTCATGGACAATGAAGTTCCATAAGAAAAGGACAGGTTCTGTGAATTTTGTGATCTGCAGAATTAAGTGGTGAAACCTCTTTAAATTCCAATTTTACCATTTGGAGAAAGAAGAACTTCATATTTCACTTTCAAATGACATTTAGAAATTTTAATTAACATATATTAAATGAGAAAAATAAACTTACAGTCCTGATTTAGTTTACTGCAACTAAGCTTTTCCTCTTCTTGCAATACCTGAAGGGATTCTACAGGAATGCTTTGAAGCTGAGGGAAAATAGGTTTAGACTGAATCTTAGGAAGGTATTCTTCAGTACAAGGTTGGTGAGACTCTGGGATAGGCTGCCAAGGAAGGTCGTGGATGCCTCCTCCCTGGGAATATTCAAGGGCAGGTTGGATAAAGCCTTGAGCAGCTGAATCTAGAGGCATCCCTACCCCAGTAAGAGATTGCAGGAGATGATTTCTAAGGTCCCTTCCAACCTAGGCCAATCCATGATTCATCTGGAGTTGGGATGTTGTATCATGGCTTGGAAATTTTCAGTTCAATTCCTGTATTAATTGTATCATTACTAATTAAGCTTTAGAAACAATGCCATTTTAGGGTATTCTTTAGTGCAGTATAGGTATTTTAAGGAGATTTTTTAAAAAATCTTTTTATAAATAGTTTATTTTAATGCTAGTAATATTTATTTATTTATTTTTAATCCATTAAACATTATCTTCTCTGGAGGTGCTGGACCAAGAGGTATTTGTTTTTAAAAGTCAATGGAAAGAAAAGTTCTAATGAAGTGCAAAAATCTTAGTAACTACTACAGAGAATTTTTTTTCTATGAATTTCTATTACTCATCGGCTCTACCAGAACTGACTTTTTCATATCTGCTGTCTAAACTTATTTGCATTAAAGACATACAAAAAGGTTCTCAAATAAATAAGTCCACTTTGATACTATCCCAGTTAATTACTGTCAGATATATAGCACTGGAAACTTGGTTGGTATCTCTTTTTTTGGAATCTAAACTAGTTCCCTGATTCCTCAGATGCAATGAAAGTCAGGAGCTGGAGCTGTTTGGCTTAGGCTTACAAAATGCTGTAAAACTGGCAGCAACTTCCCCCCCCCCCATTGCCTTTTTAATAGATGGTTCTGAATGTTTTTTTGTATGTTTTATGGGGAGCAGAAGAGATAGCAATAGAGTAATTTCTTCAAAGATGTGAAGACAACAACAGGAACAACAGAAAACTGCCTCTTTGTAGGAAAGTCACTGGCTACAAATTTCTTTGGGATAATAAAAGCTGGAAATGTTTCTTTTTGAAACATCTTCAATGGAAATAATTAAGTGGGCAATTAATGAATTGTAAAGGCTGAGACTGATTCCTTATGAAAGATTTGCAAAAAGTTGAGATTTAGGCCCTCTTTACTTACACCTTCATTATGAATAAAAAGGGAAAAAAGAAGTAAAAGTATGTCCCAGGTTGGGAACTATAGGGTTAAAAAAGTCCTCTTGGGACTAGAAGATTGTTATTCAATCCCATAATTCTGCTATCTCTTCGTAAACTCAGGGCAAGGCCAGCTCGTCCTCCTTTCCTCCCCCTCCAGCCTTGTGTCAGGCAGGAGCTGCGTTATCAGGACAAACATGTAAGGAGCAGGCTTGGGCTGGGGCCTCCAGAGGCTGTGCTTAGGCCTCTTGGATGGCAGAGGCATGGCGGGGGGGGAGGATTGGAGCATTGGGGAGTATAGATTTAGTTTTGGGTTGGGGGAAAATTCAGTATCTGTGTCTGCTTTATAATTTCTATCTGTAACACTCTCTCCAAATACAATTCTGTTTTTTTCTCCAATCCATTTCAGAGCTTCACTCTGTTGGCTCTTTAAACCCACGACGAAGTAGAAGAGAAAAAAAAGATTTATCTGTCATTATCATGCTACTTGCTTTAGAAATATCAAGGCAAAGATGACAAATTACCCCAAAGAGTGAAAGATTTGTGATAAAGAAGTATCTATTTCTTTATTTACTTAAAATTTTGTAGTAGTAAATCTGACCTTGAGTATTTCTTAGCCTCACCCCCAACTGTCTTGGTCTCTAAAAAGAACTTGAATCTCTTGCAGGCTTTTTGTTTTCTAAGAAGCTCACTAGTGCTTGGTTTTCTGCTGCAAGCATCCTGGGGGCTGGCCGTTGGCAGTCTGGCTGGCTGGCAGGGGGCTGCAGTGGGGTTACAAGATGTATGACAGCTGCATAGGAGGAGCTTTGAACAAGGCCTGGTTGCCTGGGCTGTAGTCTCGGGATGGTCAGGTGTATCTGCCAGTGTCTCCACAGAATGCTCATCATGTTGCAGGTGTATCTGCTCTCTACTGCCAGACATAATTAGTCATTGGTTGGCAACAGCTTTGGGTTTGTGCACTTTCTGTATCTCTTAGGAAACTCTTTCTAAATTATTTTGTAACTGTGAACTCACTAGTTTAGCCACATCCTTCCCCCCCCCCCGTGTTTTTTTTTTTTTATAATTTCCTTCTGGAAAGTTATGATGCTCTTTATCATCACCCTTATTAAGGTAAAGCATGTGCTTTACTACTTTGATACCCTTCCTAGCCAAACACTCTAGTGGTTCTTTTATATCATAGATTTCAGGGTGGCAGCTCCCGTTTCCAAAACTGTAGACACAACAGGACCATCTGTGTTTGCCATCTGTAAGGCATTTCTTTCTAGGGTCCCAGGGTTTGTTATGGGGTTTCCAGACATTTCTACTGCCCCAGGGAACACAATAAAGAAACAGATTTGTAACTGTAACACAGATGCATGTAAGCCTAAACTCTTTTGCACGTCATGCTGTTACTGGAACACAATCTACCCAACTCTGAACACCCACCAGCACCTCTCTGTGTCCAGCCAGTCATTTCTACACTCCTTTCTACACAGCCTGATTTTTCCTGTTCAAACCAAGGTGCTGGCCGTGAAAAGCAGCCAGGTACTGTGGGAAAGAGACTCCCCTGTTATTTGCCAGCTATTACACACTTGGAAATGTTTCTAGTTGAGATTTTTTGGGAAGGTCAAGAAAGAATTGTTCGTATTCATTTTGGTTTTTTTTTAATTCTCTGCAGAAGTGCTTTATTTCTGACCTTAGAAATATTTATTGCTTGATTTCTTCATTTGTTTTGATCCTGCAACTACCATTAGATAAAATAATGAATAAGATACTTACTCATAGAGGCAATGTAAATACTGGTTCTCAACTGTATTCCAGTAAAATAGTGTTGCCGTGCGTTATTGTCAGTAAATAATTTTGTTGCACATTTAAAAGTAAACAAAGCCATAAACATTAAAATATTTTAAACCATTTTTCATGAAGCATCTTATTCTTTATCATTGTTGGGATGAGATGCTGGAAATCTTAATGCTTGTATTTTGATTTTCAGTGTCCCCTTAACTCATTTCTATTGCAAATGCTTTCTTCTAAGAGATTATAAACAGTTTTCCATCTTCAGTGCTTCCCTTCTGCCTCTTCCCAGCCTGGCACAGTTCTGCTAATATTGTTTATATGCTATCATTAATAGTGGTCCACTGAGTTAATTAATATTCTCTTAATTTTGTCCTGCAATTTAACATTTGGCTATGTATTTGGAAATGTATTTGAAATGTATTTGAAGAGGAACAGGGGCGTGCAGTCTCAAAAACCTCCTCTTTTTTTCCAAAGTTGCAGAAGCTATTTGCTAGTCTAAGAGAAAATACAGAGAAGATGGACATTCTTTGGTTTCCAGTGTACTGTTTATCTCTGAAGAGGATTTTCTGTTTGATAGAAATGTTGTGAGGCATTGCTCCCAAGTATCAACTAGATTCTATGTACATATAGATTATACAGAGAACTAATATTAATAATTTTTCCACAAAGAAACTCATAATGTATTTTAGCACATGACTTCTGTCCAAGAAATGGCAAGGGTTTTCCTCAGCTACAGTGATCACACACATTCCTAGGGTAGGCTCTTCAACAGAGGGTACATTTATGAAATAGATTGTAATAGATCCTTCAAGATGTTTCATAGATTTTATTTATATTTTTCTTTTTTGAATGGATGATGGCAGGAGCTTATACAAATGGAAAGATCTTGAAGAGGTTGAATAATTAACAACTAATTGAAAATGGGTGACTGTCATTTCCGAAGTGCTGATACTTTTCCCTCTTTATACAGAAAACCCAAACTGCTTAAGTTACAAATGTGTAATTTCTTTCTTATACTGACTCATTTTTTTAATGATATCACAGGTCTCCAGGACCTTGCTCTTCACAGTGCTTAACTACCATTTGCCTCCAGCAATTCACAGTCTGATAGCATTGATACACCAGTGCTATGAGAAGGTCATAACCTCCAAGATGTATCTTTCAGTCTTTAAAATTCTTTAGGATAGCAAGTCTGTAAATATGGTGGAAAATCTGAAGCACAAAATGCAAGAAGATTCTCTTTCCTCTCAGCTTGAGTGGGTTTTGAATAGTGTTTCATGCTGTAAACATATCTAAATATCTAGATATTTAAACTGCTTGCTTACTGTGATGCACATTTCAGGCTTTTAGGCTGCAGAGCTATTGGCTTTGGTAGGAGGTGCTGGGTGGTCTAGCATGCTGAAGACTCTTAGTTTAGGCACCTCATGTTAAAAGCTTTGGCCCAGACACGTGAACCTAGAAGAATGAGTTGCAATAATTCATTTCAAATTCCCTGAGTGTTGCAGCTGCCCAGACTTAGGGTTTATTCATACAAATTGCTCACTCTTGCAGATAAATCACAAAATGTAGCCAATGCAATAACTCTGCACCTGAGCATTATTTAGTTCTGCTTTGCTAATGTTGGCAATGCTTTCCTTTTTCTCTACATGTTACAGCACCTGGCTACTTTGGCTTTGTCTAAACATGTTGGAGGGGTGAAGAGAGAGAAAATTTACAAGTATTTTCCCTCATTTTCATTACTGCTAGCTTTCTGAATAGCTGCAATTCCTCAGTTAGGTGGTCAGATTAATTTTCCTGCCAGCTTGAATGTAATGCAAGGGATAAAATTACCACAGGAAACAATTTTTCACTGCATGCTTAGGAGACAATTACCTTGTTGGAAATGTTGTTAGTATTGGTTCTCATCTCCTATGACACCAGTGATAGTTAATTTTACATAATGCTCTTTATGTTGCTGGTTATGATACTGTGCCATCTCTTTGTTGATTTTTCTCTTTTCTCTCTTTATCTCTTAAGCAGTTCTTTGTGGTTACTCTTTTGGGCTTTTTTGTCTCTGTAAATGAAGTACTTCACCTTGTGAACAAGATAAATAGATTGAAGAATATGTTTTGCCCACAATTTTCTCTTAACTTTGTGTAGGTTGCACAAATAAGTTTTAAAACACACCTAGGCAAGCAATTTAAAGTTTTTTTCATTTGTTTGTTTGTTTTTTTTTTTTTTTTAGTTAAACACTGCATAAACTAGAAGTAATGTAAAAAAATGGTGTTTGCTACTTAGCAAATATTTGGTAGGGTTTTTATTTTTGTTGTTTGGGGTTTTCTTGTTTGTTTTGCTTTTTAGTGGCTAGGATCAGGTAACAGTACTCGCTTTACCTATATTAAGAATGGATATCATCATAATCTTTGACTGTTGCCTTATGTATTGTGGATGTTTATTCTAAGTCAGTCATCTGTAGTCAGTGTCATGGGAGAAAGTAATTCATCCCATCTGACACTAAATACCTGAGAGGTTTACTGTGCAGTGTGTTCTGTAGAGGAAAGTGATTGGTGCTGTTCCTACCCAATCCAGTGCTGCAGTCTACAGAGACTCTCCCTATGGATGCAATTGTATTTGAGGCCACACAGGATGAACAGAATGAAGAAATTATTCAGACTATGAAAAGAATAATTGAAAGTACTTTGTTCATCTGTACTTTTTTTTTTTTTAATCCAAGTTTATTGTAGTTATTCGTAACACCATGTATAACACAGTGATAAAAGTGTCTGCTCAATAAATGGGGTCATATTAGCACAGAAGGATGAGGTAGTAGAAGACAGGGACTTTCAAAACTTGACTTACATGTGTGCTTCAGGACTATCCTGTTTTATTAGGTGAGATGAATCCACATTAACTGTTTAACAATTTGTTAAGCAGGACATTAGTGATACAATTGTTTCGAATATCATAATGTGTACTCTTAATGCTTGATACCACTTAATTAGACTGTAAAGTGTCTTGAAGTAAACTTATCTGTTCCAAAGAAAGAGGGCAGATAGAAACTTATATGTATATTGCCAAATCCTTACTCTGTGGTCCATGATACTAGTAGGGCTGTTTATGCTAGCAAACTTCTCCAGTTTCAGTGTCTTAGTGAACCATGAGGGTTATATGTTCATGAATTAATATGCTGATGAGATGGACTGTCGCTTTCTCAAATGTAGCGATTGCCCAGGTCAGAAAAAACCAGAAAAACTGTCCATACAGATCCTGACTTTCTCCTGGGTCTTATGTAAATATGAAGAGAAGATGATTCACATGAAATTTACTTGCATGTCTCAGAGTGGTGTTTTTCATTAAATAGGTTAGCTAACAGTTAAACTGAATTCTAATGAGACAGAGGCAGTATATTTTGTGAGGCATATTGAAATGAAACCCAGCCTTCTAGGATGCATTAGATGTATTATACAGAAGTTGAACCTCAAGAACTGCCTGTTCAGTGTACAGTTGTTCATCTTGGGATCCGTTATCATGTTGACGTACCACTCTGCTCCAGTCTGCCGTTGTGGTACATCTAGTGACTGTCCTCATGGTACGGAGTACTTTGGTTTAGATACTATAGCCAGAAAAATGTGACTACCACCAATAAGATACTATCCCATGAACCAGCAGTAGAAGAACTGAAAAGAACTATACTGAAACAATGCCAGCAGCAATGAAAGTAATTAAAATGAGATTTATAGTATTTTTAAAATATAAGTTCTTCCAGGAATGTTTCGCATGTTTTATTTATTTTTATTATTATATTTCTTTTTATTTTTGTAGGCTGTGGAAACCAACCTTGCATCAAAGGATAGTCACTGGGTCTATGTAAATGAGGTAAGAAAGTCAAAAGAGACAACATAGCTTGATACATTCACTCATCATTGTCTTTTGTTTCATGTGTTTTGACACACCAAACTGAGCATACACTTAGAATTTTTGCTTTTCGAATGGTACAAGATGCAAACTCTGTCATGTCATTGTCAGTCTCAGTTTAATTGGCACAGATTGAATACCAAAAGGTCAAAATAAACCTCCCAATATACCTTACGGAAGCAGGAAGATTTTATTTTTACCTTTATGTTGACCTTACCTCATTAGCTATTTAGGAAGCAGAGAATACAGCAAAAGAAATCTCATATAGATGCATCTGTATCTGCCAGAATCTCACCCTTTGCTGCTGTGAAAGCCTGCACTCAGGTATCAGGACTAGAAAGAGCAGTGGGACTGGCTGCAGGCTTTTTTGAATATGCATTTATACAACACATGAGTTGCAGAATTTTGCTGATGTTTTGGCCAATGTTCAGGATAGCACAGATTTTAAATGCTATATTTCCTCTCTTCAGCAAATCCTGTCTTCTATGTTTATGATTATTTATTATATCTTACTACCCTGATACCCTATTGGGAATCAGTGCAGAGTCATATTTAAAAAGCAATGGTAAGCTTGAAGTGTTGTACCATATAGAATACTTTATAAATCACTGATTGTTCAGGCTAAGTGGAACTATTTTATACATTTCTGGGTTTAATAATGTTTCATTAAAAGATAGCAAAATATCTAAGTTTAAAAGACATGTGGTCACTGTTTTATTTTTATATTATAAATGCATAACTTTTAATTTAATAACCAATTCCTTTGTTAATTTCTTATTCCTTTCTTTGCACCTAGCTAATAATTTTGAATAGGCTACTTTAAATAGCAACTATAAATTGTATTGTGTGATATTAGAAAGGCTCTATAATTAAATATGGGTTAACAAAAGCAAGTAAAATTTCTGCTTATTAAAGCTTTAAAAATTCTTTCTGTTCCTTGTTACATTTAAGTACCTCCTGATTTGTCAGTTGCAGTAATGACCCACTACAAAATACAAGCAAGATGCCCAAAGAGTCAGTGTTTATATTCACATAAAGATAATATAGTGTATATTTGTCTAAACATTTATAGAGAGGAAGTATTTGTGAATTTGTTGCTACTGCTGTTCAGATATTAAAACCCTTTTTGTGAAGCCTGAATCTGTAACATCACAATACAAAACCCTTCAGCACTCAGACACAAACTTGTGCACACATGCAGACACTTCACAAAGAGTGTCAATTTTGGTTTTATTTTGGGAACTTTTATTTTTGCTCATTTATGGGTATAGACTAGGTAGGAAAGTTATGATAACAAAATGTAAACCTAAAGTACAACTTTTTAGTAAAAACATTAGTGCGCATAATAATAAATACCTCAAAATACAATTAAGTTCAAATAGACAATTACAGAAGGAAACAAAACTTTAGAGAACACTTTAAAGACAAAAAGAGAAGGAAATGTCTTCATTATCCTTTTTTAATGGAAAAATGCTGAACTTTGTGTGCTTAAAGAGATTGTGAAAAGGTATGCTAAGCATCCACATGCACGTATCTGTAGAAAGGTGGAGGGCTTGCTTCCTATTTAATAATGTGCATATCCCCACACTAGCAAGAGAACAGACTGATCATGCTTTCCATATATGTGTTTCCACTTGGTAGCAGTGAGAACTGCATAGGTACTTAATGGAAAATACGTTATTTCTTTACTGGCTTTTGATTGGTGCTGTGATTCACAGAATAGAATTAACTTCTAATACCCAACAGTCACAACAGCTCTTTTTGATTATCCTGCATACGGAATCACAGAATCACACAGAACATTAGGGGATGGAAGGGACCTCAAGAGATCACCTAGTCCAACTGCCCTGCGAGAGCAGGATCACCCAGAGTAGGTCACATGGAATGCAAACAGAAGGGTTTTGAGTGTCTTCGGAGTGTTTTGTCACTCTTACAGTGAGGAAGATTTTTATGTTCATGTGGAAGCTCTTATGCTTCAGCTTGCACCCATTATGCCTTGTCGTATCATTTGAGATCACTGAGAAGAGGCTGGCTCCATCCTCCTGACACTTACTCTTCACATATTTATAAACATTAACGAGATCACCTCTCAGTCTCCTCCTCTGCAAGCTAAAGAGACCCAGCTCCCTCAGCCTTTCCTCATAAGGGACATTTCCACTCCCTTCGTCATCTTCATGGCTCTGTGTTGGAGTCTTTCAAGTAGTTGCCCAAGGTCCTTCTTAAGCTTAGGGACCCAGAACTGGACACAATATTCCAGACGTGGCAGAGTAGAGCAATTCCACATAATTAGCAAACCAAATGTAGTCCATTCTATAAATGGACCAAACACTTAACTAGTCCTTTTTTTCTCCGACCAAGTTTGCGATGAGCTAACTTAAAACTGTATGGCTGGTAAGTTTATTACACAGCAAATTAACTTGTGAGAAATATAAGAGCTAGTCTCAAATTCCAAGCTGTAAGGTTGAGATTCTGCATTTTCTAATTTCCAATAATGTCAGTCTTTGTGCTGAGTTACTTAGTCAGCTTATATGTCATTGGTGGTGCAAAAGGACTCAGTCCTGTCTTTAGAAACAAGGCAGTGAGTTGGGAGTTGAGGTTGTTGTATGGGGTTAGCAGGCCGAAACATTACATGGCAAATCTTTCAGGATAAGATAATATGGTGGGATGTACCTTTGCAGGCAATATCATGCACTCATATGTCCTCTTTAAAGCCAAAGTCATAAACCCCTTACTGTTGTAAAAATACATATTTGTTAATGATTTAATTGGGAATTAATTTGACAAGACAGGAATTATAAAAATACATTTATTTTTATTTTCCCAAGAAGTCCCACCCTGAAAACTATATACGAGACCATTTAAATTTTATTTACAAGTTCTAATTTGGTCGGGAATCTTCACAAGGATGCTTATGGGCAATTTTGGTAATTTAGGAAAGTGATAATTTAGGAAATGGAAAGGGCTAAGCCACAAGATAGCTTTACCCTGCCTAGGAATCGGAGGCAGAGCAGAGAGTCTAGGGAAAGGCTGATTTACTCATAAGGGTGGAATAGGAATTTGGAGATGGTTCCTGGATCTCCTTTGCAGCAGCCTCTGGAAACTGCAAGTTACATAACCAATTGTGGAACCACGAGGCATAAGTCAAACGGAACCCCACAAAGTGTCTGCAGACGTAGATGAGGCAGATCTCATGGAGCAGCACTGTCTTAGCAACGCGGGGACAGCTGCACTGCTGGCATGTTCCTGACAACAGGAACAGCGGCAGTTATTGCAAAGGCAGGGCCCTTCCAGCTCAGGGAATAGGGAGCAGGAAACCAGGATACGCTGGTCCCAGGAGAAGCTGCATCCAGGTGCCACAGGCAACTCTCTCGAATGGACCTAATGGACTTGCTGGACTTGAGTGTGTGCTTTCTGGTCAATCTATTTAAGTCATCCCTAGGTAATGTGTCCAGTGCCAATATATACTGGGTGTGAAGAATCCAGCCAATCACACTCCTTGATTCTAGTGTGGGCTCTCCCACAAGTGAGTACATGTGTGAGAGCAGGAGGAAAAGGGCACCTTTTGCCATTCCCTGCTCAAGCCTGCAGGGGCAAGGGAAAGCAGTTTTGCACCGCTGCCTTCTCCATTCAAACCTGCACTGACAGAGGGCAGGGAAGGGAGTTTGGAGTGCCCCGCTACAGTTAAGTATTTCTACTTTTCTCATTTCAGACATTTTATGTTTGAGAATTGCGTACCTGTCAAAAGTAGTGATTTGAGGGGGGAAAAAATGTATTTCTTATCACTCTCCCCCTTTAAATTTATATTTCATCATCTTCACTTTTATTCATCTATAAATACTAAATCATTCTTGCATTCATTTAGGTAGTGATTCTACTTGAGTGTTGTAGCTTTTGAGAAGCAAGAATGTTTGTGATTGCTATATAAACCCTTACAAAAGTAAACAACTCTACAGAATAATGACTAGTCCGTGCTTAGCTTTGTCTCCAGAATAGTCCAAAACATTTTATTACCATTGGGAGATGTCAATGACCAGCAACTTTGACCCTAAAGAAGATCCATTAGAAAATCCCTGTGTTCTGCTTGCACTTCTGCTGTTTATGCCTTTAGGGACTGACGAGAAGAGAAGGCTT